>MCFA01000030.1:0-297714 GCA_002105025.1 Clohesyomyces aquaticus
TTATATAGATCTTAATAACAAAACATAGAGGCAACCTAAACAGACAGCTTTAATCTATCTGTAATTAACAATGTCTTACCTACACATTCTAACTAGGGCTCTAATCTACGCAGCTAGCAGTGTGAATAGCCCTATAGCAAGGATTACTTATTATTAAGCCAGGGTCTATAGCGTCCACGTCTATTAGTAGTCTTAGTTCCGCAAGGCAGATAGGACTAGAGGTAAGGCTAGGTAGAGCCAAGGGCTGCTTGTTTATGCTGCATTCCCTAGTAATATTATTTACCTAGAATCTAGAGGGATATAGAACAGCCTTAAGACAGACTTAGGAGAGCCTAATTTAGCACTCTGTTGTTAATAATATTGCTGCTAAGTATAGGTAAGACAGGCGCGAACTCTCCTTATGCCCCTAAAGAGACAGGTTATGGTTTTATAGGAAAGAGTGCTTATAAAAGAAGCAGCTAATAAAAAGATATAGACGATATAAGCACGTTGCTAATAATAAGCACTAAACAGCTTACTAACCTTATATAAGGAGAGAATAATGCTATAATAGACAAGACAAGTTTTATTAAAATCTACTTAGAAAAGCCTTAGAAAACCTTATTTATAAGGAAAAGAATACTTAGTTAATAGAAAGTTACTTAATAAGTAGGTTTTCTACTTATTAAGTAGAAATTAGTCTATAGTCTAACATAGAGTAGCTTGCTGTTAACTAAGTCTTGCCTAGACATTAACAGTCTTTTCTAGAGGCTGCCTGTCTAAGATTGTTATAAATACTATAGACGAAAATGTTAATAGCACTAAGCGACTAGGCGTGTCTACTACTTTGAGAGGTATAGACTTATATAACACATAGACTGTTAACTAACTACGTAACAGTACTATAATTAGATAGTCCCCTAGACCTAGACTGTTTCTTACGTAGACCTAAACTAACTCGCAGCTATAATTAACAGAAAATAAGAGACAACCTAATGCTAAAATTACTAAAAGCAAAAGGGAGCCGCTCTTTACTAGCCTAGTCTACGCTATCTAGGATGTCTGTTATAAATTTAGGCGTCTTAACGATAATCTTAGAGGACTAAACCCTCTTCTTACTAGAAAGCACTAAAAATGTTTAACAAGCGTAGGATATTAACACTCTCTTACCCCCTAGACTCCCTAAATCTATTTTAAGTAGTCTGCCTTATGGACTATTAGAGAGTAGTAGCCTAGCGTTAGATACTAAACTATTAGCCCCTTTAATAACCTAACGTTAGGTTTATGCTTTATTACTGTTGCTCTAATATAGACAAGGTAGGTATTAGGAGCGATACAGGCATAGGTATAGAACTAGTCCACGTTCTTCTCTACTAAGCTAGGTATCTACCTAAAGTGTAATATAAACCCTTGTTAATAAAGGAATAGAGTTTAGGAATAGATAAGACAGTTACTAAGGCATAAACAAGGCGTTGTTTAATTAACATCTCTTAGTGTTATTCTAGTAAGACATAGGCCTATATTAATATATTATATAACGTGGCTGCTAAGACATACTAAAGAAACTAGCTAACTAACTTAGTAGCTTTCTAAGACTAACACACTATTAGGTATTGCATAAGAGACCTCTCTAATAGCCTAATTAACCTAGCAGTTTTCTAGGGTTATAACTTAGACTTGCATAAAGACGCATAATTATTGCTATGAGACATTAAGTAATGTTAGCGGCAAGCAATTAATGTCTACTAGCTTAGCTAGCTAATGTTTAGCGTACTATTCTTATCTAAGGTAGAGGGGCTATAGACTAAATCGCATTAGTTAATTCAAACAGTGTGGTATCGTTGGCCCTAGTCCGCATTGTGTAATAGGGCTACTTTCTGTACAGCCAACTCTATCTCTACACGCACGCTCTAGCTCTAGCACTAGGCGTTAGCTTTTCTACCTTATTACTGCTACCTTGTCAATACTGCCTTGTTAGGGTCTTATATATGTTATAATGCCAAACTTAGGCAAATAATAGGTACATTATAAAGCAGAGAGCGCTATTAAGTGTAGTATATTGCCTTGCATTTTATGCTCACCCTAGACATAATATGCGGCCAAAGGTACTTAGCCTTATACTAAGCAGAGTGTTCCTACAATGAGAGCAGTGAACTTTAGCCATGCTAGTCAACAGACCTTGCTGTTTTAGACTACTAACCTATACCCTTATGCATTTGGCCACTCCTATGCATAGGTGCTGCTAGGCTGTAAGTAAAGACACTCTAGGATTAAGAGATGTATATAAACCTGTTTATTCTCTCTTTTTTACTAGCAGACTCTTTACTTCTGCGTCCTAAACCTCTATCTTTGTCCCTTTAGCTTGTTAAGTCACTACTACTACTACTACTACACCTATTACTACTACTACTAAGAACAAATTGCTACCTTTTAACTACAAATCCTACTGTTTATAGTAGTTAACTAGCGTTACTTCTGTGTTCCTAAAATAGCAGAATTCCCTTTCTAGGGAATACAGGTGCCTTTTAAGTACTTGCTGCATGCTTTGTTTAAATTCTTTAGGCTGACTTAGGTTAGCAAGAGCAACTCTACTCTGCAAATGGTTATATACTAACGTATTAATCTAGTCTTATAGACATTTAAAGACGTAGACAACGAATGTAGCCTGTTTTATAGCAACGATAGCTATAACAGCTAATCTCTAACTAAACCTTTTATAAAATTCTAATCTAGCTCTATAGCTAGTATTTTATACTACATTAATCTAGGCTTTAACCTAAAAGAGATACTTAAGTACTTAGACAAACAGTTTAACCTGTTATGTAGCAAAGATAGCTATAACAGAAAGTCTATAACTACCCTAATTATAAAAGATTCTAAACTAGCTCTATAACTAGTTTTTTACAGACGCATTAATCTAGGCCTTAACCTAAGAAAGATTCTTAAGTACTTAGACAAAGACTTTAACCTGCTTTATAGCAACAATAGCTATAACAGAAAGTCTATAACTACTCTAACTACAAAAGATTCTAAATTAGCTCTATAACTAGTATTTTACAGCCGTATTAATCTAGGCTTTAACCTAAAAGAGATACTTAAGTACTTAGACGAACAGTTTAACCTATTATATAGCAAAGATAGCTATAATAGAAAGTCTACGACTACCCTAACTACAAAAGATTCTAAATTAGCTCTATAACTAGTATTTTACAGCCGCATTAATCTAGGCTTTAACCTAAAAGAGATACTTAAGTACTTAGACAAATAGTTTAACCTGTTATATAGCAAAGATAGCTATAATAGAAAGTCTATAACTACTCTAACTACAAAAGATTCTAAACAAGCTCTATAACTAGTTTTTTATAGACGCATTAATCTAGGCTTTAACCTAAAAAAGATTCTTAAGGGCTTAGACGAAGAATTAAGTCTGTCACATGACACTAATAGACATAAAGGAGGATCTATAGTCACACTAACTATCAAGGATACTATAAAAAATACTTTTAAAGTGCTAATCTAGTCACGTTAACATTCTATGTGCTTTAGCGTAACGTCTTCTAGTAATTAAGATTGTTTATCTATATATAAGATCTACGTAAAGCGTTCTAGCGCATTATGTAATATATATATAGCAGAGAGCCTTAAGGTTCTAAGGAGCAGGAACGGCTTAAACGCTATAGAGGTTGTCTAATAATTCCTTTAGGGGAAAGCAAACCTAACCTATAGTGTCTGCCTTTTCTGCTACGTGCATGCCCCTTAAGCCCTTCTTAGTAATCTGTTATAGAAAGTAACAGGCAGGCTCTAATACCTAATTTATTAACTTCTAAAACCCTACACATAGACTTTCTCTATAATTACGTGCAGTCTATTTCTAGAGCAGCCTAAGCCTATGCCTAACCTATGTAAGAGTACGTACTAGACTTTAGGCTTAACTATCTTTGCTTCTAACGCTTCTAACACCTTAGCAATACTAGTCGTATTTATAACAGAAGCATATACCTACTCTCTAGGAACGTTTACAAGCCGCGTTAGGCGTGGCATTTACATTATCGCCGCTGTTGCCCCCTAAATCCCTCACGCTGCGTTAGTCTACATTTGCCTGTTAACGCCTTTAACCTGTCTACTTAACACTTTATCTACATTATAGAGTAAGCTGCTTCCTCTTAAAAATTTGCTTTGCTAATAACGTATATAGAGAGAAAGACCCCTTATTTCTTCTTTAACTAAGCCTTATTTATCTTCCTTAAATTAAGCAAGGCAATGCATACTATTCTAAGCTATTGCTAGTTGCTTCTATTAGAGACATTATAGTAGAAGATGCGTGAGTCTATTATACACTAGCTACTTAGTTTAGACAGCAAAGACTTAGTTAGTGCAGGCGTTATAGTTATTGTCGCACGTCTAGATGCCGTCGTTAAGTTCTTTAGCTTGTTAGAATTATACTTTTTTAAGCGAGAGAAACTTATCTATTAACGTCTTAGTCACGACCATAGCAGCATTATTTAATATTTTAGCGTCTAGGAAAATGCTATTATCTTATAGTTTATAAGCTAGGCATCTATTAGGCAATACTTTGTAGCATAGCAGCAGAAACAGGTTCTGCTCTTAATTAGGCTTTGTTAGGTTAAACAACTTTTTAATGCTATATAGTTTATCTATTTAAGGAGCGTGTTCTATAGCAACATATTATGTAATAATGTTTTCCTTAATAAAAATCTTAACATAAAGCTTAGTAATTTCGCTAGCTTAGCTATTAACAATCTTCTACCACTCGTCTGTTATAAGACTAGTCATAAACTTCCTAGCAAAGACATCTTAACAAAGACTAAACTCTTTGCCCTTAATTCTACTGTTTATAAGATTATAACTAGCTTAAAGCCATACAAGGATTTACCTAATCACAAAGTATCTGCTGCTTTCTTTAAGGGCCGCTACCCTAACCTAGAATTAATCTCTATATTTAGAGACATTATTATACAATGTTAGAGCGAGAGTTACATGACTACAGAGGAGGCGCTCTAAGACGTTAAACTAGTCTTCACGTGCTTAATAGTGTTACCTTCTTATAGTAACGCTTAGAAGCTCTTACTTGTTACTACGCTTGTAACAGGTGTTACATAGTCTTAAGAGCCTTATAGTAGCGTAGTGGGCAGCTTAAATCAGGCTTGCGCCTGTTATAGTGCTTAAATTTATGCAAGATTGCTACTGCTAATTGCTACCTCAGCTAGCGCTAAGGAGCCTAGCATGGCCCACGTAAGTGTATAGTAATTTACTTATTATAGCTAAGAGCTCTATAGCTATGCCTAGCCTGTGTAAGCTAGCCTTAACTCTATAGAATAGGTCGACTCTAGGTTCGCGCAACGAATACAGTCCTATTAGCGACCTCGCACGTCTATAACCTGCAGGCTCATTGCGCCTCTAAGCGACACTACTTTACGTCCCTACGCAAAGAACACATGCTTAAAAGCCTACGTAAATGGATATAGTCCTTATAGAGAGGTCTAAAGTCTATAGGTAGCCTAGTATAATCATTACATCCTGCTTTTAAAGCGTCGCTTACGTTAGCTTCTACCTAGTTTAATTTTGTTACACCTTTTATACACTACTACTGCGCCCTACTACGTCGAAGTAACGCTATGCTATGGATAGAGTCTGCTTGAGATCTATCCCTACTTTATAAAGCGTTCTCTAAGGAAGACGACAAACATGGCAATCTAATATTCCTATACTTATTATTTAGATTTATTAGTAATAAGTTTACTGCCTACTTTAGCCAATCTAAGCTTAGAAAGTACAACCTAACCTTAAAGGATATTAAGGAAAGCTTAGAGCTCCTTCTAGACAAAGACGTATACCCTAAGGCGCCCTGTAATGTTATAACCTCTATAATACTAATAGACAGCAAGGTCTTTTTAAAAGGTCTAAAGTTGCATATGTTATTTATTAGTATAGGACTATTACTAAAGCTTATTTTATAAGAAGTTAAGATAATAAAACTCCTTCTACATAACCTATATCTAAATATTATCTGTTATCATAGCTGCTTAATTAAACGTGGTTGAATTGTTGGCATTGTCTTAGACTAACACCCTATGACCCTAAAGCAGCAGCTTGAGGACAGTATGCGTTATCTTAATGCTAAGACATGCATGAGCAAGATCACTTTAGCAGTCTGCTACCTTTACTCGCTTAGGCTAGCCCACAACGACCTCACGCCTATAAATATAATAGTTAACGAATATAATACACCTTTTATTATTAATTTTAGTTCCTGCCAACCTTTTAGCTACAAGCTTATTACTGCTAGTACGCTAGGATAGATTAATAAAGATTTTGCTCATTTAGCGCAGAATTATAATAATATTGCTTTAGGCAAACTTTAAACATGGCTTAAAACGTAAGGACGGGACAGCATAAAGGAATAGTGTTATTAGCATAAAGATATAGTTATATTAATAGTTAAATTATGTCTATCTCTTTAATTCTACTTGTTTATGTACTTAGTATAAATTAACTATATTATATGCTGCTAGCTAGCCTAAGGAACTTGTTAAGGTATTTGTTAGTGCAACGTATCACGCAGATATATAACAAGTTATGCTTTTATAATCTTTCTGCTCTTTTACCTGTTATGTCCGTTAGTTGCCCTAGGCGTCTACTATGACTTTAATAGTAGTAATAAAGGTGCACCTTATTTTGTTAATATAGTTATAAGTAACATCTATAGAGGGTTAGCTAACTACTTATATCTTAAAGAGGATAGCGTAGTAGAAACTAGCTGCTAAAGATTCGTCTATAAGGTAATAGTCTCTAAATAGCGGGGGAGAAAGGAAGGCCTTTTTGCCACGCGCACTCTAGAACAATGGCTCTAAGGCTAACTAAAGACACGCAGGTCCCTAATTAGTCCTTATAGCAAAGTATAATAACTTACTTAAGCGCCTAGGTAGTCCTACAGTCACGTGTGCTTCCTAATTAGCTAAACTCTATAACTTAGTTATTACTAGTTAATTGCTAAAAAGGAGTGTTTAAGGGCTACATAGCCTTATATATTTAGTCTAGCAATTTACTATAATTTTAGTACGTTGTTATAGCGCAGTTCTTGCTACTTTTTTAACAAAAGTCTAATAAGATTTAGGTGGTTTTTATACGATCTGCGCACGTGACTGTTAGAAATCCTAACTCTACTGCGTTCCGCGAGTACTATAGTAGACACTTATAGTGAACTCTTTTAATTACTAATTACTAATACATCTAAGCCTCTAGGGCTCTCTATAGCTCAGGTGTACACACTGTTATCGCTAACTATAAGCAGCTAGAGCTCTGTTATATAACTACGGTCCTATAACTAAGCTCGATCAACTACTACAAGAGCCTCTAATTTATACACTACACATACATAGGAGGACACATAGATAAGCTACACACAATACACACAAGAACCCTTAATTCACCTATTATATTTTCTCTCTATCTCTAGTAACACCTAGCCCCTACCTGCTTATACTAACTCTAGCATGTCGCTTATCTACACTACTTTAGCCTTACGCTTTAACAAACCTGCCTCCTACGAAGCTGCTTCTAGCGCAGAACCCTTACGCTTATGACTACGTTTTCCCTTCGTAGTAGCTTAATCCTTAATAGCACGCTTCGCTTATGCCTCCTTAAGGTCCTTATAGCTTATCACTTTCGCTTTCCCTAGTACTACTAACCTTGTTAACTAACAAACTTTAGCCTCTTTATTTATCTTAATTAAAGACTAATTCTAATCCTAGAGAAGGGCACATTTAGCAAACAATACCCTAGCAGCACTTGCAAGCTTCTGTACGTGCCTTTGTAGGCGCTATTAGCTTTGCTTATTAAGCGTACGTGCGTCTTCTTTAATTAGGTTATAAAATAGTATAAGAGCCTCTGCTGTTACTAGTGTTACGTGCGTTTAGGTACCTCATCTTGCACATAGAAAATAGCCTTTATCTTATTGGCCCTTAGAACAGGCAGTTGAGCTAGCGGCTTAGTATGTTTCTAAATACTCTCTCTAGGTTAAATAGAAACGAGCTAGTTGCAGCCTACCTGGCTTAGATATTTCTCCTAGTTAGCGCACTGTCCCTTGCAGGCTTATAAAGAGAAGTAAAATGCTCCTTGCTAATATTCTCTATACTACCTTAATTTAGTCGTTCTACCTAGTTATAGTAGGCTGTCTTTAGTAGGGCGAAGGGTCTAGCGTTATAAGGCTAAGCTTGTAGGACGTATAAGATAGAAGACGATATAGAATAATGTTGTCCTTAAGGCAAAACTCTAGGACCTCTAGCGTCTTATGCGTCCTAAAGCTATTATAAATTAACACCTATAGTTTGCTGTTAGCTAGTCCTTTAGTTTATAGATTAAAAACATGCTTTAGCTACTCTAAGCTAATCTTTAAGTTATTATACCTGTTTTTAGAATAACTATAATGCTATCTAGGGGTAGAGAAAGTAGTTTAGTTGCTCTAGTAGGTTGCAGCTGGCTAGATTATTAGAGGCAGCAACGACCTACCGTCAGCACCTATGTAGTCACTATAGTGCGCTTAACGCCCGCGCCTCTATAGTCGCGCAGGTTATCTCTACCTATAAGGAATTTAATAGAGCTAAGCTTACCTAGCATGACTCCTGTTTTATCTATGTTATAGACATTCTATGGCAGCATAGCAGGATCCTATAACACCTTTTCTATTACCTTAAACTACTCTATAATCTTAGGATATATATTGTTCTTATAGCGTTTCTAGTCAATTGCCTTAACCCTTCTTGCTTTGAGTTCCTTATAGCGTTTCTTAAAGGCCTAAGCCTAGTTCTTGCCTAGTAGCTTAATTGCTATAAACGCTATGGACTGCTAACAAGCAATGCTAAAGGCTAGCGAAGGTATAAATTTAATCCGCACAGGGTGCCTAAGACTAGACATTAGTAATAAAAACTTAACTATAGCTTTCTCTTCCTCTAGAGTAAGGTATTGCTAGAGTTAGGCCTTTGTCTATTTCAACGCTCCTCCGCGTTTACAACGATGAAGCGTTAAGCGAGGTACGTTCTTTCTGTCCGCAAGTGCACGGTATGATATAGGTTTATCTATAGCTAGGGCTTCTGCTAGCGCCTAGCTAGCTAGATCTATAATAATTCGCGAGTGAAAAATAGACAGCATGTGACTTTAGTAGAACGTTCGTAAAGCACGCTATAGCTTAAGTTAATATAGTAGAATATCTCTTTATTAACTAGAGTAAGCTATTATCTTATTACCCTAACACTAAAAAAAAATTTATTAACTATAGTTAAGCAAGGGTGTGAACCTATAGTAGGGTTATACATAGTAAACAGAATAATTAACAACAGGATTAACATTATTATAATATTATAGCCATAGGCTAAAATTTAAAGCTTTAATCTCTAAAGAATAGCAAGACGCTAACTATAACTCTAAGCATAGAGGAAGAAGAGAGTAAAGATATTAAAATAATGTTTACGTCCTAGCATAGCAAGTGTCCTACTACTTAGGGAAGGACGTTACACATAATTCTAATAATACAAATATATAATTATTATAGATAAAGTCTAAATACCCCTTGCTTTGTCTCCCCTGTTATACCTTTTGCCTCTTTTATAGGACATAATTATATAAACCTAGCTGTTTTTGCTTACTATAATCTTCTCTACTAAATACGTTACATAGTCCTTATGCGCGTAGTAGCTTTAATACTAGGAATAGCAAGCTACTAACATTATAAGGTTTAGACTAACTCTGCTTTAGAGATATTATAAATTTCTCTAGTATATTAAGGCAAACTAGCACCTTAAAATTCCTGTCCTTCCCTATACAAGCGGAATTAGTAGCTGATACAGGCAGTGGCTATCTATTGACATAAAAGCAAGCGCTGGCGAGCCTTTGTTAGAGAGAGTTAAAGTATAGTTCGCTCTGTCGTATTAGACACCTAAGATAGCCTAACACCTTGAATTTCTTGCTATCCCTTTCTAGCACACTGTTTAGCTTAAAGTAGAACAAAGAGCTAATTAGGCACGAGACTACATGTTTAATCTTAGCAGGAAGAGTCTTGTCTGTTTTAACCTTAGATATAAGTTTAGAAATTATTTTTGCGTTATCTAATCTTAGCTCTAAGGCCTTAAAATTAATATTTAGATAGTAAATTTTATAGGCTATTTTAGCCACTACGCTAACAGCTTTGTAAGCTCTTCTAAGCAACTTGTCTCTTATTTTTTCTAAGATTAAATCACGCCTACGTTGAAACATTCTGTTCTTCTAAATGCTATAACAGTCTGCTGTTAACACTTAATAATTGCTCTTAGCTAGCTCACCTATACTAAGGGATATAATAAAGTTGGGTTCTCTTATATAAGGATATACTGCTAGAATTTCAGAGAGAGCCTATATAACTAGGTTATTCTTAAGTGCACCTAGGTCCTAAAAGGTTTCTATTCCTTCTATATGTCTAGGCAGAAAGAACCTATAAAACATAGTTAGCTAAGCCTCTTAAGTCCTAAAACTAAGACCTATACCCTAGAGCAGCAGATGCTAAACAAGCGCTTTCTTTTGTTAGTAAAGTCTCTAAAATAGCGAATATAGTGGCCTACATTTCCTAGAGTGGGATTTGTCTATAACTATCTAGTGGTTTTATAATAGCATTCTCTACATGTCTGTTAACTAGATCCTTGCTAGTAAAAAGAATTATTACCTCTGTTATTGTCTCTTTGTCTAACACTATTATAGTTTATAAAAAAGCAATATAAAGGATAAGCACTAACTATAGCAACAGGTAGGCCAATTTTAGTGCCTGTTGACGTGGCGTACGAGCAATCTAGGATGTGCCTGTCCTAGGCCTAATTTCTAAGCGCAGCGTTAATAGCATCTGCTAAATAGAGTCTGTTAGTAAGACAAGATGTTAGGGCTTCAAGAGCGTGAGAGAAGAAGGGTATAGATAAAGATATTTGTTATTTAAAGACCTAGCCTGCTATTTCTAAAAAGGACTTAATAGAAATAGGGAGAGGTCTCTCTATTATAAAATAATTAATGGCAATAATAACGCCTAAAACGAATTTAAGCATACTATAGGTATAACTAGACGAACTATGCCTTACCTACACTAACACTAAATCCTATTACGATGCATTGTTGCAGGGGAATAGGACTAAGACAGTCCTAGATTAGCTTTATTACTGCTAAAGGGACAATGCCGCGTGTGCCTCTACTGTTAATGCATAGGACTCTAACTCTAGCTGTTAGCAGACGTGTTCTTATAGAGATCTTAGTTAGCACTTTCGTGCTGCATAAGAAGCATAAAGAGATCTTAATTACCTAAGGGTTATCCTTACATAGGCTCCTAAAGACAACTACATAATTTTTACAAAAGCAGTAACTGTAAGGTAGAAGATATTATAGTCGCCTGCGCATATAGCAGAAACACGTTATAGTACTTTATATACTCTTCTAATAGTCTATATAATAGGCTAGAATTCTATTATAAATCTCTAATAACAAGCGCTTGTTAGCAATATATTAATTAAAGTACTAAACAAACTTATTATATATTATTCTAATAAAACTGCTTAAGAGAACAATTTTAGTAGGTTTGTTTAAGGAAATTAGGACTCTAGTAGATTTTAAGGAAATTAATCCCTAGGGGGTTATGTTACGCAGAGGCTCTTAATAGAGTACCTTAAACACTACGCTAGGGTTAAAAGCTATATAAAGGTCATTTAGCTAAAGTGAGTTAGGGGCTAGTACACGTACTATAGGCTTTAGGAGGGTAGTTATCTAAAAGCAACGTAGAAGCTATTACTAGGACTGCGAAATATGTTAGCTTATAATAAGAGGTAAAGTTTTAAAGAAAGTTCCTAATGTAGTTATATAGGTTAGGGGCTACTAGGTTATTAATCTATAACGTCTTAATAAAGTCTTATAAGACGCGCATGCCCTTTAATCCTATAAATTGTTAACACATAAGGCTATAAAACGTAACGAAATATGTTCTAGAAAATAACATCCTTTTCTCTTCTCTACTTCTTCTAATATAGTCTAATCTCTCTATAACATATTCCTTTACATAACTAAATTAGGCGCGTGCGGACAGTTTGCTACTAGGAAAGATAGCAACAACATTAATTAAAGAGAACATTAGACTAATATCCTTTATAGTTTCTTTACTAAGCATCTATAGGAAAGCTTTCTTTGCTCTGTCTTCTACCTCTTTTAAGGAGGAAAACTTTTTAGACATAACAACTAAGCTTAGCTATGTTTTAAGCAGCGTCTTATAGGTTTCTAGCAAAGAGGCAATGTGCTAGGCAATTTAACAAAATCCTCTAAGATCTATAGAGAAAAGGCAGAAGACGTTAGCGAAAGGCAAGAGTAGCCACGTGTATAGGTCCTCTACTAGAGCGTTGAGTCCTTTATGCTTAGGGACATGATAGCTAATTAAGCTATGACACTTATTAGTCTGTTAGAAGTTTTTTAATGTTTTTTAACTATAGAAATTACTATTAGCTATTAGTATTAGTTAATAGCTAAAAACACTAGATAGGTTAAGATAAAGATGCACTTTACTAGCAAGTCGTTTGCTACTAGAGAACCTCTGTCGTGCTCTTTTAATCCCAAACAGCTCATAGAGTGCGCCTAATTTCTCCCTGTTGCTAATAAAAGATATTAGAGTAGAGTGCTAGGTGCTAGGGTTAGGGATATAGTTAGTAAGAACCTGTAGCTAATCTGTCTCTAATAGCGCCACTTTACTACTATTCTTATAAATGTCTAGCTAGCTTGTATAACTATAGCCTTTTATAGCTATTTAAGTTTTAGAAGAGGAGAGAGAGTCTCTTATATCTTATATGTTCTAAATATAGAACAACGCCTAAAACAGGTTCTATGCTAAACTTAGAAATCTAATTCTAGACTTATATAGCTACTAAAAGCAGTTATCTAGAGTAACATTATAAAGTTTAAAGAGTTTAAATTAAAAGCCTCGTTGCTATCTCCTAATAGATTATATACTTCTAAGATTCTTAAAAACCTAAAGAGCAAAAGTAACAGTGTATGCCTTATGTGGCATAACGTAATCTAAAGGTTTTCTTAAAAGTTAGAAATTAGAGCCTCTTCTATGTAGAAGATGCATTAGCTAGCTAGACAGACTCTAGAGGACGACAGTTGAAATTTATAATCACTATTATCTAAGTCTATTGCTAGCAAGTTAAGTTAGAACCTCTCTAACAGCAAATATTAAGAGACTACTACTAAATACGCCTTTCAAACTTTCTGCAGAATTGCTATAGATTAAAATACTACAAAGACATAACACATGGCAACTTTCACCTATTGCAGAGTCGCTACCTCTAGTAGATTAAAATAACAAACCCCTAACATGTTAAGAAAATAGCATTATGTTTTGCTTTTGCTAAACAATGTAAAATTAGATTATAGATATAATAGCTTAGTAGTAAATAAAGTTTAATAATATATTAACTTTTAGCATAAGTAACTAAATCTTAAACTATAAATATAAAGAGCTAACGTCTATCCCTAGGTCGCAAGACGCACCCTGTCGCGAGACAGTTCTATAGTTTAGAGCTTTAAAACATCCTAATCGCAAGTTTATAGAGCCATAGCTAATATAACGTCCATCCTAGGGTCGCGAGACGCATGGTGTAGCAAGACGGACCACAAGTACTTTAAGATTAAGCGACTCTTATCTTCTAAGCGCATTAGCAATATAAAAATTATAATAGCGTTAACCCCTTCGCGCCTAATTAAGTCAAGCCTTCTTTTATGCAAGAATTTAGCACTCTGCTATATAACACTACTATTAGCCCCTAATAGCCTTTTTAATCCTTAAAATGCCTTTATTTTACGCTTCTAAATGTTACTATAATAGTAGGAAATTACTAGAAGCCTTGTGGCAATTATAGTGCACATGTTCATGCGTACTTGCTACCCTAGTTAATACTTTAGATTAATGCAGCTTCCTATTCTAGCTAGTGCAAGACTAACCCCACGCGACCCATACAATTAGCGTGTGATGTATTTTACGTTAGTTAGCTAGTGTTAGGTACTTCTTACGTTAGCCATAGCTTTTATAAGCGTGGCTTAGACTAAACATGTTCTAGCAGGGTTACTTTGCAACGTTGTACATTTTTACAAGCAATTCTAGATTACCTCTTTAAAATAGAATCTAAAAAGGGCCGCCTCGCACCTTTAGCAGTTAAAATTGAGTTAGTTCAAGCGCTATACTTTACTCTCAAACGAATTCCTAGCCCGCTAGAGGAGCTTATTACCTAACTCTAAGCCCTAAAGACTTTGCTTTACAAATTCGCTAAAGCCTCTAATGTTAGCTTAGATGCATAGGTTACAAATCTCGTCTAAAGAGTCAATAAGTACTATGCTACAGTCAAGAAATTAGTTAATAAATTTTCGCAGTTAGATTCTTAAGAATAGCCTGCCTTTTAACATAGTAAAAAAGATTTTGCAGGCATTGCAGGAAGGCTATAAGTTAACATTTATGCTATTTTTATAGGATGTGTAGACAAGCTATGGTTTGTCTTACTCCATTTAGAAGAAATTATGCTAACTTAAACATAGCTCTAACAGCGTTATACACTTCTCTCCTAAATTCTAGCAATAGTTTCAAAATCTCATTAACAAAACTAATGCAGCTAATAAAGTCCATGTACAAGGTCTTCTTTAAGAGGTAGCAGCTTTTAAAAAGAAATATAGTTTAAACAAGTCTTTATAAAACTAAACGTAGCCTAGATTAGGGTTTCTATGTCTTTATTCTTTTTTTGTTATTAGCCATACGCTGTAGTTATTTTTAGATGTTTAAGAAAGGCATTATGCTAAATTTGTTACTATTCTAGATCATCACATAATCATGTATTGTTAGAGCACTTCGCTTTGCTAAGGAAGCTTTCAAGCGCTCTTTTGTCCTTAACTAGCGAAAATGTTAGCATCTATACTCTAAATATCAAAGTAACTCTTACACTTACATACGTTATCCTAGTTGCTTACGATTTCCCTATAGTCCTCTAAATTCTTAATAGAATTCTAACTTATAATATGTTTAGAATTAAGGTAGTACTAGAAAGTAAGATCCCTTAATTAAGTAGAGATTAAGGGATGTAGCTAGGTTCTCGCGTCTTACTTTTTTTTTTAAACAGGCCTAGGAGTGTAGTCTATCTATATTAGCTAGAGTTCTGTTTGTTAAGTTTAGATATAACTGCTTTAAATAGTTAACTTTTAAAAGGACAGCAGATTTATAATAACTTAAGCACTTATAATTCTATCTATTTGTTTAATAAACTCGCCTAATGATATGTAGGAATACTCTAATTCCTTCCCTAGATATTAAAGAACAAGTATAATATCCACGCTAAGCTTGCTATAGCCATGCACTTTGTTTTTAATCGCTTGTAGGCGCTTCTTTAGTTGTTAGTTCTAAGATTTAACAGATTAAGACATGTACGTGTAAAGACAGCTATAAGGAATGTGTAATTATATAGTAAAGCAAAGCTAGTTTGCAAAGGCTCTTTAAGGAGACCCTAAGAATAGATTATAATACTAAGAATAACAAGTAAGATATGCTATAAATAGCTATCTGCTATAAAAAATAGACATAATAGAGACTGCCTCTCTGTTGCTGCTAAGAGTTGTCTCTTTAGTAGTGTTAAACTCCTTTATAATGCCGCCTACTAAAACAGTAATACACTGTATTAATAGAGCTAGAAAGAATCCTGCTAGACGTAGCGCAGCTTTAGTACCTGTGAATCCTTCTATGTTAGCAATTCCTATAGCAAAAATAGTGCTTATAGTTTTAGGAATAACGCCTAAAGTACTGTTTAGTATAGGCCTAGGTAAAAGCTAGTTTAGTATGCGCTAATTAGCATTGTTATAATTAGCAAAAAGAGGAAGAAAGAACTTAACGCTGTTAAGATAGGACTCTCCTCCTGCTGTTATAGCTATAGTAGAAATTCTATAAGTACTATAGTTATACACTTAGACTGCCTAGGTAATTACAATAATAGAAATAAATGCGGCGAGCTTTATAGCGGATCGTACCTAGGGGGAGAGATTAGCATATATTTCTTAAGGAAGTGGCGGGGCATACTTCTAACCCTTAGTCTATTCTATTTATATCTAGGGGACCCTTTTGCTGCCTTGTGTGAATCTTTAAATTGCTACTATAGTTATACTTATTAGACAATAGCGAGTTATTTTATTAAGGACCTTATTAAGCGCGTTAATTAGTTTTAAACAAGAGACTAGCTAGAAATTGTTATAAGACTAAATATAGAGAATGCGAAACTTTAATCTATAATTATAAGATTCTAGCGCGCATATTCTAGTAGCTAGGCATTACTTATAGAAGTTACTAAAGCTAAACATCTTGCACAGAAATCTATTACTAGACTACAGAACAAGCAGTTTAGAGCAGAGAGGGAGTAGATAGATTTTTAGAGGGTATAAAAAAGGCGCTAGAAGTAGAAGGGACACTTAATAAGGGCCTGCTTTAGGCAACTAACTATAAAGATTATAAATAGATCCCTTCTACTAACTACTAACAGCCTAATATGTTTCTACTTCTACTAAAAACAGTTAATTATAAAATTTCTTAGAGAGGTAGTATCTTAGTCTTGTTAGAAGCAACAAAAGAATCTATGTAAGCGTCTAAGACACTAAAAAACCTAAGTCTCTTAAAAGCGTTTAAAGACTAGACACGTAAGAATAGATAGCTAAGAAGAGAATTAGCATATTACTAATGCAAAGAAGATGCTACAACAGCGTTTTTAGGAGAAATAGGCTCTATTATTAAAAACCTAAAACTAGCTATTAATATCTTTAAAGATATGTAAATAGATTATAAAGAGGAAAACAATAGCTAATATAAGTGTTAGAGTTTTTAGAGTTCTTTAATTATCTATAAACTATTTCTAAATTTTATAGCAATCTCTTTTATAGCAGTTGTCTAGACAGGAGAATTAAGCGTTAATAAACTACTTGTTGTCGCCTAGAGTTAACGAGCCCCTTAATAAAACATCTAGCGGCTCTAGCACTTTTAATTCTAACTTTTTGCTTTTCTAAAATATATATGTTAAGTAAAAAGTGCTATAGAATATTATTAACTTGTTAATGTCTATAGGCAAGATCTTAGAATAGTTAATTATGTTAGTTACGTTAAGGGTTATTCTATTGCTAAAATTAACTTCCCTTATGTTCTTAATATATTTATGTAGTTATAAGCAGCAGAAAAATAAATCTTTTATATACTAAACGTCCCTGCTTATGTCTTCTAAAAGAAGAATTATATAGCTTAGTCTAACTTCTAAGTATTCTGCTAGGTAGAGGTGTTCTAATGCCTAGATGTTTTGTCTAATTAATACTAGATTTATCTAAAGATCGTTTATAACAGCTTCGAGCTATTAGAAATTCTAGAATATAGCTTGCTATATAGACTTATGGCTTTGTTAGTTAAGGAGGTGTAGGCTAACCCACGTGCGTCTTGTTATGTTATGCGTAGAGGCAAACCTTTATAGCCTATGTTTCTATTAAATAGTGCTATTTAGGATTTAAAAATAGTATAGGTCTTATATAAGGCTATACTATATATATTATAATCCTCTTAGATTTTATTTCTATAATTAACATACCTTAAATTAAATTATTATTTTAAACTATTAGACAGCCTCCTAAACTTAAACAGGACAAGGCTAAAGACAAGGCGCTAAGCTAACATAGCAGTCACAGAATCTATTATTATACACTCCCCTAGACTAAGACTTTATTATAATCTTAGCTGTCTACATACTATCCTAGCAACCCTTATGTAAATAGAGCATATTAGACTAAACATATTCCTATATAGAAGAAGGGGACTAGGGATTCTAGGCCTAGACTATATCTTAGTGTTATGTATAGAAGAAAACTAGGTGGTCCTAGAGAAAACCTCCTTGCCTCTTCATGTGTTATAGTTGCTGCGTATGTAGCAGCTGCCCCTTTGTCTTTTAGTGTCCTATTATGCTAGAAGCAGCGTCTCCTTGCTGCCCCCTATGCTAGTCTCTCTCTGCTTGCTCCCCTTCCATGCCGTTCTTATGTCGTTGTGGCTCCCTAGGCGGCCTAGAACTGTTATAATTAGTCTCCCTGTTGCGATTATTATTTCTGCGGTCGCTCCTAGACCTATAGCAGTGTTTAGGAGGTCTTTATAGTTTAAAGTTTTTGCTTTCTATAGAGTAGAATATGTTTAACAGTTAATGTATAGTGTCTGCACTTAACTAGCCTCATAGACCTTATATAGGAGCTAAATAGGCATAATTAAATAAATCTATCTATCTATTTTAAACTATTATACCTAACATAGAGATTATCTAGAAGGCTTTTAAGAGTGTCTGTTAGTTTTATCTTTTTTTAGCGCTTATAAGGACTATCTTTAGATAAGTCCTCTATTTTCTGTTTTCTTTCTAAGGTATTAAGGGAATTAGAAGTATGTAGTAATATGTTAACCTTAGCTGCTTTTCTTTTCTTATTCTGTTAAGATGTCTCTAGTTCTAGAATCTTTTAAATGCATTAAAGTAGATTATACATATGTCCTAAGATATGCATAACCTTAGTTTCTAGCTTAATTTTAGTAGGGCTTATAGCATATAATAAGCATTTATTTATTATAGATAGAAGCTTTATTAGCATTTAGAGATTTTAATTTAATGTTATAATGCTGTTAGAAGTAACTATGTACTTTCTATATATTTATATAGTATATAGAGTGTCTATATATATTATAGGTCCTAAAGTAGACAAACTATTGTCTAGGCTAAAAAAAGATATGTATAGGATATAAAGCAGGGTCCCTAAGAAATGTAACAGATATATGCTTTAATTCTACACTTTAATTTTCTTACTATGTGCTGCTATTATGAATATAGCCTTGCTATGTCTAGAAACGATTTCATAAGCTAGGGGAGAACCCTTAAACTCTACCCTACTTTATACTAAGCTTTCTCTATCTAGAATTAGGGCAATTTAGCTAGCTTCTTTCCTTAAGAATCTAAAACTTGATTTCTTTAGAGCTAGTATAGATAATAGCACTCTTTAGAATATAAATTATATGCTAAATAGTACGCTTAGAACTATTAGAAAGATTAGTGCTATAAGTGTTTATAACTTAAACTTATATAACGTTGCTTACTTAGACATGTTAGCAAGATAAAGTATATCTTGCCTCCTTTGCTAGTATACTAGAGTATAATAATGCGTCTATAACCTCCCCCTATAATTATACATTTCTAGTAAGAACGCCTAAAGAGCTTCTTTAGATTAGACAGGTTATTACGTCCGTCGGAGTTGCGGCCGCCCTTGGACTCAACTAGCAGGTGTCCGTTTCTGATCTAGTGCTAGTAGCGCTAATATTGTTAATTTTAGGGATAGAATCATGCTATAATGCGCTTGTTAGCTATGCTTGGGGATTCACACCTATTAATGCCCTATTTGAAACAGCTATTAGCCCTTTATAGGCCTATAACCTCGCATTTTCGTTTATTAAACCTAGATCTTGTCTAGATAAGCTCCCTATACCCTTGTTCCCCTAACTAGATACAAGCAGACCTATAAACAACAGCACTAGTAGGAATTAGATTAAGTTTTTATAGGACCTAACTTAAATAACCTTCACTGCAGAAGCAGGTAAACCATTGCTAATTAGGTAGGTTAGTCAACTGCAGCCACTAGTTTACACGCGCCTAGACATTATAGGTATAGGCTAAGGGGTTATAAATCCTCTAGATCATAGTAGTGTTTTGTTTGCTGTAGTGACAGTGTAGAGGCTAGACAATTTATATAAATTAGCGTAGGCAACTTTAGCTAGTCCTATAATTATTCTAGATAAACAGAAAGTAAAGAAGGTTTCTTAATAAATAGCATGCTTTAGGTTTTTTAAATTACTAAATGTATATTCCTTTAATTATTTCTCTGCTAGACAATATAACTATGGCCTAACTATTTACTATAATCACGCTCTTTAGAAGATAGAATCCTAGCATTGCTAAAACATACATAACGTTACTATTCCTTACTACGTAGCAAGAACTATAATGTTAAGAGAAAAACTATAGGTACTTAGACCTTAAAGCAATAGAACTTCTTTCTACTTCTAGATTTTTATATTATATTGCTTAGGTTACGTGTAGAGGGTTCTCCTCTATTGCCTAACTACCTCCTACTAGAAAATTACTAGGTTATTATTACCTTCGCACCTAATTTATAGAAGGCATTATGTTATAACGTAGTAGGGCTCCTTTACTATAGCTCTACTACTACACTCTTACTACTTCTTATAGTTATAATAATAACAACTATAAGGCATCTTTAGTGTAGCAGCAATACAAGGATAATTTATACAACGTTGCTGCCCTAGTTAGCACCTTCTAATTAAGCAATACAAGCCTCGCGCTATTAGCACGTCCTACGTAATAATCATAGTTAGAAATCTAACTAGAAGAGTAAGCAAGCTAAGCCTGTAGGTAGCAGGCTTGTAGCGCAGCGCTAAGCAAGTCAAAGTTAGCAAAGCTAGCAGAGCCGCCATAGATAACTCTATCTAACACTAGGAGCCTTCGCCCTATGCATAAGCAATTGTAGACACTTAGAGGGCTATATTAGTAGAAAGCAAGATCACCTCCTAGAAGATAATAGAGGAGCATACCCTTTTCTAGGGTAAGGGATGTCCTAGCAGGATAAAGGGTTTAAAAGCTAACGATTCACAATTGCGGACATTAACGAGCAACGCGGCTAGATCCTAGTCTAGTCACCTCTAGTTAATAGAAGGCGAACTGCAGCTGCGCTACCTAGGCTTGAGAGGGAGGGCAGGAACAATAAAGTCTTTGTAAAGCCCTAATTCTACCTATTAAATATGCAGTGCTACGACATATAATTATAGTGCAAGGCTATAATAATTAATTCCTAAGGTTCTAAGCCTTCTACTCCTTAGCCCTAAGGTTCTTAGGGTAGCGCATATGATTTAAATTACGTGAAACTATCTTTAGAGAGGTTTTACTACACCTATAAGAGTAAAGATTGTTAGTAAATCTCCTAATAAGGTTACAAGAGTTAATTTCCTACGTGTTTGCGCTCTGCTGCCTAGATAGTAAGAACCTTAATAGCGACCTAAATTACCTACCTAGGTAAATAACCTTCCTCGTTTGCTCTATACACCTAAACTAAACCCCTGCCCTTCTAACGCTAGAGTTTTTGTCTATTAATACTATATCTATATCTCTTATAGAGTAAGATACAAGTATTCCTGCTATCTATATATCTTTACTACTTAAACTAACAGACATTATTATAATTAGTAATTCCTTAGACGTATTAAGCAGGTAAAAGCGTAAGATATACGTTAGCGACTAGAAGATCTATAGCTAGGAGCTGCCTTACTACGTTTTAATGTGTAGACAGGTTAGCAGGGTAGAGTTAGACCCTTCTAAAGTTAGTTAGATGCACACTAAGATCTATATAGCATTTAAGAAAGGACTTAGAACATTTAGCGAATCCTGTGACCCTAGGGGCTATAAAGTCTCTAGATAAGTCCCTAAGCCCTAGTTGCTTTTACACTTAAAGGTTGCAACCTTGAAACTATTATAATCTCGCAAGATGCCCTTTAGCGACACATAGAGGCTAGTAATAGAGTTGACTATAAAGGTTGTCTAACGTAGGTATACACTCTTATGAGCTTGCTAAAACCTTTTAGGAAGGCCTTAATTCTGAACTAATACACGCATCCGTCACCTAGGGGTCGCACTAGCGGTCTATCTTATCCCAACTAGTCCTCTATAACTAGCAGTCTAAGATATACAGGCTCTAGAACCTATATCCCTAGCAAAATCTAGAAATTAAACTTTATTAGGAGTTCTTCTCTCTAACCTTTATAAACAAGAAGAATAGAAAGATAGAACAAATAAAGGGGACTAAAAGTTTTATATAATACTAAAATATAGAGAGCCTCTAAAAATACATTTAGATTTAAATCTAACAAAAGCAGAAGTTATAAATATACACCCCTTCCTATAGGAAGGAGACTAGCCTATAACTAGTTAAGAATCTTGTCTTAAATACATGCATCTAGGCAACGAGCAACAAGCTGAGCCGTCCTAGGCTGCAACGAAGTAACGAGTTAGAAATACACGTTAATAGCTAGCAGAACCTTAGCACACCTTACATCGTTAATTGTTTGAACATCTACTGCCTTTGCAATGCCCTCTTTACTTATCTCCCTTAACAGACGCACTACTTCTTTAAATGTCCTATTGCCTTTAAGCGTTTAGTTAGCACTAATAAGGGCTTCGTTAGGCGCTTTATATTAAAAATAGTTGTTAATAGAGGACTTATGCGTTAATTTGTCTTCTTTAAAATATAAGGCAAGATTTGCTTAAAATGTAAAATCCTAAGAGAAGATTCTAGAGGCTTTGTTAAGAAATTATGTAACCTAGCTAACGTCTTTAGCCTAAAGTTACGCACTTATAATTAGGGTCTTAGGAAGTGCGAAGGGTGACATTAAAGGACAGCTATAAGCAAGGAAGAGTGTAAAGAACAAGAAGATAAGTGTTTTTATTGTTTATTTAATAGTTTTATTCTACTAGATTCTAGCAGTAGAGCTTATATGCTTGTGACAAGATACTCACGTGACTATGGGCTCGCTACGGGTCACGGTATTGGGACCTTAGAGGTCTATAATTAGAACAGCACACGCACGTAAGCTAGCAAAATCTATTTATAGACTTTAAAATTATTTCTAATTTAAGATAGAAGAGATTAGCAATAGCGCTATATGCTTTCTTTAGAGGTCTAAAGCAAACTGTCCACGTTTGCTCTAAATTAAGTAGAGTTAAATTGCCTGCTGCCCTTCTTTACCCTAATTAGCCTATAGGCCTGCATATCTGCCTTTCTCTTTTATTAGTTTATTATATGTTTCTTCCTTAACAAATTTGCTGTTACGTACTATAACAATTTTGTCTGCTCTATAATAGTAGACAAACAATTAGCAGCTATAATATAGTTTAGAGAACAAATTGCTAGTAGAAAAAAAAATGCTAGTCCCTCTCTTTCTAAGAGCTCTATAAGCTCAATAGGTTATAAGGACGCTAAGAAGGCAGCAGGCGAAAAGGCTTATATCTATTTACTGTTAGCAACGAATGTATTATCCTACACTAGTACCTCTAATAGCTTGGTTAGGGCATCTTTCTCTCTAAGGATAATGAATTAACTATAGGGATAACAACGAGTTCTAGGGCAACCTGTTTAAAGACGATAGGCTAGCACTATTAGAGGCAATGTATAGGTTTTAGATAATGATTTAGAAGTCTTAGTAGGCCTATAAGTTAGTAAGTTTTATCTAAGTTATTAAGTCTTATAAGGAAGAGTATAGCTCTTATTCTCTAGACGCTTGTTCTCTCTAAACCTATTGTTTTAATATAAGTAGAGTGTTAGCTATTAAAGGCTTAATAGAAATTAAAAGCCCTAATTTATGCGTATATTATCTACTTTCTAGTAGATGCTTTATTCTTAATGTTAGAAGCGCTTACTTTAAGGTTAATTGTTATATTTCTTAGGTTTATTGTTAGCATTTTCTTAATATATCTCCTATTTAGATAGCCTATATTATCCCTTACGACAAATCTCTAGCCTGCTAGGGAGACGTCCCGCGCATTGCTAACGCTAGATAGATCTCCCTGTATTATGCCTAGCAAGACTTGTGGCTATTAGAAGCATAATGTAGGCGTTAATATTATTAGTCTTATAAACAGATTTATCCTATCTTTTAAGTCGTTCTGTAACAGCAGCCCCTTAGAATAGATCTGCCTAAACCTTAAAGAGCAAGAATTAGCTAACGCTAACAGCATTAGATCCACTAGCTTAGGATTACTCTAGTAGTTAAGCTTAGGTATTTGCCTAACAAATAGTTAGTAGAGAGAAACGTAAGCAGGCTAATGCGCTTACATTAGTGCATTAAGGGCTTTAATATCCTTATAAGGGATCTCTAAAAGAAGGTTATTCTAGGCAGTGTTAACATAAGATTAGTTATAAGTGCCTGCCTTGTAGGCATATAGAGCTTTAAATTGATTCTAGGCTTATATTTTGTTATAGGGACTCCTAATATGCCTGCTAGTTGCTGCGCATTTTGTTTAGGGAGTAAGAGCCGTTAGGGATATTATTTATAGACTAATTAGCAAGGTTTTTAAGAAGTATAACGCCCTAGAGGCTAGCTTTCACGTGCAAGATTCTCTTTAACATTCTTAAATAACAATTTTAAACTTAAGTGCTTAAGACCTAGAGTAGAAGACCTTAAAGGCAAAAAAAGGTTTCCTTATACTAATACTAGAACTGCTAGTGGACTCACTTTAGCTAGGCTAAGCATACTATATTAGCCTATGAATTAGTTACTTTTAAGTAAGCTGCCTCTTTATATAAACTATAAGGCTTATGTCTACACTAACATTCTCTGTTAATAGGTAGGCTACATTAACAACAGCTTTGTAGTTTAAGATTTCTGTTAACTAAGTCTAGTGTAACTCGTTCTTCCTCGCAAAAGTCGCACTGCCTATGGCTGCATAAATAATTAACAGACCTAGTCATGCGTTTCGCGCTGCATCTATACTAATGTAATGTAAGTCCCTACCTTTTTAGATATAGAGCTAACTTACAAGAAAGAGCAACTAAATCCCTCTGCTAGTAGAAGGCTTCGCGCGCTTTATAGGGCAACAAATATGCTAACATATGTAAGCTGTCTTATTTATGCTATTAAGACTATTGCTATAGAAACACTAAAGCTAATTAGTAGCATTTATAGGACTATAACTTCTAGACCTTATGTAATACTATACTAGGAGCTGTTTCTTCTGTTTTTTACTCTACTCTAACTATACTATATAAGACATGTTAGGCTAGGGCTAAAAATTCTAAGAATTATAGAGGGGCATTTGTAGTAAAGAAAGGTATAAATTAGGTAGCAATTTATAGTTAGGCTATAGAATTAGCTATATATAGCAGTATAAGGTGCTGCAGTCGCATTAGCCTCTCTTCGCGCGGGTCTAGTCCCGCGAGCTTGGATAGAGTGTGGGTGGCGAGGTCGCATGACGCGCTCTACTAGCTAATGCCACGCTAAAGCAAATCCTCCTCCTTGCACGCCCTAGGCTACACGTAGGCTTCTGCACAATTTTAAATTCATACTTTTTATAGTCCTAAATTCCTCTGTTAACGCCTGTTCTAGCTTAAGGCAGGAAACATAGCCTAGGGCAGCAGCGTCTAGGGCTGCAGTATTTACTACCCGTCGCTTATAACAATATAGTTAAATTAAAACCCTTTTCTATAACCTCTACTTTTATAAGTCCTCTTATGTTAGTAATTCTAGTTATATAGTTAAATTAGTTAGCGTAGCTTGTTCCTACTCTACTATTAGCTCTCTTATATAATATACTTCTAACAGCCTACCTTACATAAGTAGCAGCTTTACCTAGTTCACAAAGTTCCCCCCCTTCCTAGCATAGTAATGCTAATGTTCTTCTATAACGTCTTTTAGTTTAGGCGTGCCTCCTTGCTAGTCTCTGCTATAGAGACTAGAAGAGAGTTTTAGCATAAAAAGATCCTTTAGATAGGAGGTAGAGGGTTAAACAAGGCTTTGCTTAAAATTAACTAGTTATAATAAAGACAACGCTTGCTTATAAATAGCGCCTGCACTTAACTTCTACAGGCAGAAGCTATTTTAACAACGACCTACGCAGCCTAAAGTTTAGCTCTTTACTCTTTTGCCTGTCTCTATTAAACTTAAAAGGTGCACTTCTTTCTAGCCGCAGCAATAGAGACTTCTAAAGTAGATTAATTGCTACTCCCCTTCTTGTTCCTAGTTAGGAGCCTTAAGCATGTTCCCTAGACTAGGTAGCTAAGGACAATTAAGGAGCTGTTGCTAACTACTTTTTAGAGTGGCAATTATAGGTTTTAAGCACTGCTGCCTTTAGACAAGTTAAGGTGCATGTTCCTAGGACTATGCTATAACATCCTTGCTAGAGATATACCTAGAGTACTAAAGAGTAAACCTATTCCCCCTTAGCGCGTAGACGGAGTCTGTGAGAAACACTAGAGTAGCAATAATTACTTGTTTTCTTTAAATAATCTCTTAGCAAACATATAAGTTAACATAGGTTATTACTTCTAGGTCCTAAGTTGCCTATGTGCCTCCTAAGTGGGACTATCTTTGCCCTAGAGCCTCTAGGCCTTAACACCTTAACGTAATTAGAAGCATAAAGGGTGTAACTATTTTATGTTTAAGTTATAGAGAGAGTATAAGTAATAATTTTATAGAAAACAGACAGACATAATTGTCTCTATAGGTTTATTTTAGGTCATTTTATGACCTTACACGCTATGAAATTAGTGTCTACTTTGTGTAGCCCTTCTACTACTGTCTACTTAAGGACTATAACTATAAACGACTTTTGTTAAGGGATTAAATTAAAAGAGCTAAGCCGTTAGACAGCTAATGTATGTAATACGCCTGCCTCTGTCTATATCTAAGAGTTCCATGCGCCTACTTCTATAACAGCCTAACGAGGATCTATATTTCTTCTAATTAGATATTCTTAAATCTCTATAGCAGAGTATGTATTTTCTAGCACTACACACGTAAATTCTTCTGCTAATCTATTAAAAGCATCTAGGGCCTTAGGTCTGTTGTTATAGAGCTGCAAAAACATCTATTATATGTACGTCTTTTTAGTAAGAGCAAACTTAGCCTTAAAATTAATCTGTCTAGGACAAATAAGAGCACTATCTAGTTTTTCTAGATAGTTAGTAGTTATAATTAGAATGCAGCCCTCTATGCTAATTATGCCGTTAATAGCGTTTAACAGGCCTAAGAGTAAGACTTGTTCTAACTCTTTAGTACTATTTATTTAATCCTGCCTAATACCTATAACATTAATATCCTCTAGCAAGGTAATGCATAGCTAAGGCAAGCTTCTAAAAAGCGCTAGCAAGCTAGCATCTCTAATCTCTAAGTTACTAAGATTAACAACGTAAATGTCTAGATTAAGAACACCTATAACTGCTAAGGCTAGGCTTGTCTTGCCCCCTCTAGGTACGCTAAAGAACAAATATCCATAACGCTAGGGTATGCCTTTCTTAGTGTACTAGCCTGTAGAAGCAGGGTCTAAGAAATTCTTTATGTTATTAATAAGCGCATCCTTTATGTCTGCGTTAACAATAACAGTGTCTATTAGACAGGGAACTTTAATTCTGCTCTATTTCTATAGCAGAAGGAATCGTCTTTTGTCCTTAGGGCGCGGCATCTAGATCTTAATTAATTGTTCTCTCTTTTTATTAATAGCGGCAATACTACGTAGAAGCCTCTTAAGAGGTTTAGGAGACTACCCTAACGTGCCTAATATTATCTTCTCTTAATATAACTAGCCTTCCTGTTATTAGATCTGCTCCTGCTTGAACAAGAATAGTCTCTTCTCGTGCTAAAACAGGTGTCTGCTAAAATATAGCGCAAATATAGCGATTGCCTTGCCTGTGTTAGTATGTAGTACTAAGGGATTCGCTGCATCTTTAATTGCTATATCTTAGTTATATAGCGTGACTTATAGCGTGCTTGAACATGCGAACTGTTTAGCGGCCTACTTAACTAAACTAGAGTATAGTTTATAGGTGTCATTAACGTGTACTGTTAAATAAAGAGAGCTAAAATTTAATTGCTAAGAGTTTAGGCTAAAGAGCCTGTATATTAAGTAGATAATAGGAATAGCTAGTAGAAGGATGTCTATAATAAAGGTTAGTATTAGGTAAAGTAGAGAACTGTTCGTTATTTTAAAGAGTTAGCCCTTAGGTGTACGAGGCTTTAAGCAGATTGCTATAGCTAGGAATATAGCAACAATATATATGTAACAAGTAGATGTTTACTCTTTTGTCTAAGTGTTAGATAACAGAGAGAAAGTGCTGCATACTAGTCCTCTATGTAGCTACAAGGATTTGTTATAGTTAACCTCTCTGCTAGAGAAGGCCGTTAAGCAGGCTTTGCCTCTCTATTGCTTTTCATAAGGCGCTACTACATGCATCCTCGCTACTAATTAGCTCTGCTCTTCCTAGTTTAGCTATACTCCTAGGTAATATTATTATAGCCTAGAAATTAAAGTTTAGTGCATACTAAATGTAAAAGGACTATAAATTTATTAATTTCTACACCTACACTGCTGCTAGATTGGACTTCACTACTAGCTAACTTTAGGCTGCTTTTAAGCTAGGAGCAATCGTTGCTAGGCGGCCCTATGTTATAATATCCTAGTCATGTTTATATTAGACATTTTCTAATCTAAATGTAGAAGGACTAGAAAGGTAGTTAGGCGAGGCCGTCTTAGTAAGTGTGTGGTTTATTGCTACCTATAACCTTTTAAGGCGCGTTAACCTGAAAACATCTAACTTAACACCCTTTAGAGCTAAGCTACTGCTAACAGCATTATAAATATAAATATTATTATGAGATACTACCTAGTAAATATAATTATAGCGTTTTTAACTATATCTAGATCTAGCGTTAGCTTCAATTGCACTATTATTATCACTACTACTACCGCACATGCCACACTATAGCATACCACCTTTATAGTTATATTTTAGAAGGCTAATTAGTAGCGCTGTAACGTTAAATATTAATCCTTAAACTAGAGAATAGATAATAAAGGTGACTTATAAAACAAAGCCTTAGGCTTAATAGTAGAAACGTAGATTAATGTTTTAAGGCTAGCAGCAGATAAAGGAGTGTAAGGGCAACAGAGGTAATTAAGGCGAATACATAAGCCGTTAAAGGAATGCTGCTAGGATTACAAAGCTAGGGTAAGTAATTAGATTAAGTTCTAAACTAGATCTAGCAGAGGTAGCGACTGCATGCGCTAGTGCGGCTATTAGGATTGTTCCATGCGTAGACCTTAAGGCAGGAAGTTGCTAGGTAGAGTTAGATGCCACTGTCTATAGACGCCTCGTAACTACGTAAAAATTAGGGAAGCGCGTCCTAAACTATATATCTTAGATTTAGTGTTTTTTTAAGTAGAAAGTTAAGCTCTTTTAAAAGATAACTATAAAATTCCTTAAGCTATAAGAGACTTAGATAGACTGCTAGATTAGTATTAAGGACATAAAGATAGCAAAAGACCCTATAGAGATAATTACTTAAGACGCCTCTAATTTTACGTATAAGTCTATTAGCTTCTAGATAAAGCTTATACCTTCTTTGTTGTTAGAAGCCTATTTATGTAAGCTATATTAACTAACATGTCCTCTAATATAATAATAAGCAACTATATTATGTAAACTTAGATCTATATTATGTTATAGAACAAAGTGCTATAGAGGTCCTTGTTGTTACTATTTTAGTAAGTTAAGATATTAACTAATTGCTACAGGTCTTACAAATCCTCCTAGAGGCGACTTAGTGCGCCTTGCAGGGCCTTAATAATGCTTAACTCTATAGGGAGAGAAGAAGAAGGACTAGTTATTCTGCTAGTAGAGGAGAGCGTAAGTAGTGTGATTAGGTGTGCAATGCGGCTAATCTTATAAAAAGGCAACTAGTAAAGGACAAAGGCGTCTTAACTATATTAGTAAGAGTGTATATATAATTAGAGAATAGTTAAAACAGGGAATGCCTACATGCTCTTGTCTACATAAGAACATGTAAATGTAAGCAACTATAGTAGTTCTTACGTTACCTTGCGTTGATGCATGCTAGCGAGTTAATACATACGCTTTAACAGGCCTCCTCTCTAGCTTAGCTGCCACGAATGCCTTTACTCTATTAGTCTTAGTGCTATAACAACTTCTTATCTTATATATAGAGCAAGTACTTATACTATTAGCTATAATAAACTCTAGCACCGTGCTTGTCTTACGAAGAGGCTAGGTCCTCTAATCCCCAATCCCTCTCGCCCTAGGCCCTAAGTCCTTATCTTAATGTAAGTAATGTATATTAAACCTAATGTTTTCTAGCGCTACACTATTGTTTAAACAGACAGAGAGTAGTTTCCCCTTATAACTAGTACACTTACCTGCTTAAGAGACGTTTTGCCTCTAGTTATATGCTTTTCCTGCTGCTATAATCAGCGTAATCTCAGACATATAGCATGTGCAGCTACTTATCTTCTAACCTATGTTAACTAATAGAGATTAGAACTAGCACCCTATGTGCAGGTTAAGCTAAGCAAAGGACGATAGGGCGATTAGACAATAAAAACAGTATGTTTGCACTAAAATTTTAGCAGCTTAGATAGCTTTATGCAGTCGTCCTAGGCTATAAAAAGGAGATATATCTAAGTGCTCTATCACACTATATCTACCTGCTAGAATCATAGGTTTGTCTCTTAACGCTATTCTCCCTCTATAGTAAGCCTGCATTATAAGCTTTAAGGCATAGACTTGGACTAGACAGCGACTTAGGGCATGTAAGGACTTAGCGCAGGTAAAGAAAATTAACTGCTCTAAAGGCCTTTTAATACCTAGAGAGCCTAATAGATTATAAGAATTAGGTAGCAGATAGTAAGGAAGTAAAGGATTCTGAATTATGTCGCGCTATGCGAACATCCCTTAGATGCTCTTTAACAACTTAGTTTCCCCTAGATCTGCTATCTTTTGTTTAAAATTATTAGGGGTGTATAGCAACTAACATTAGCAATAGTGTAGCTAAACTACTTATAGTTATATACTGCTATCCTTTCTTAATCTACGAGATGTGAGCACAGTTTAGGAAGCGGAAGTAGCTAGCGTGTAGGCAGCCAAACTTTAGGCTAGGAGAGAGAGTTAGGGCTAGGAGGAAGATAAGTAGCTACATCTATGCTACAATGCTAGCAATAAACAGCAATGCATTAATTATAGAAGCATTTAAAAATAGGAACGTAAAGCAAAACTAACATAAACTGCTTAAAGAGGGTTGTTGCTTAGGAGATGTTCTTATAGTTTATTACATATGCATGCACATAGTTTAGGCTAGCTAATAAGCTATCTTACTTTCTAAGACTCTACTTAACTAAGATATATAGGTTACTAGATAATTACTAAGGGACTTTAACCTAGTAGAGAAGTGTGCATGATTCAATATGACTATGGATCATGCTATAGGTGGCGCCGCCGTGCTATCTATTAGACGCTAATTCGTCTCCGTAAGCTGTCTGCTTTACACGTCAGGTTTCTTATCTTAGCCACGCTATGGGCATTAAAACTTTAGAGCTACAGATCCCTGTGAGACACTAACTCGCTACTTTCATAATTTTAATTAAAAGATGCTATAATTCTTACTCTTAGTAACTAACAGTTCCTCCTGCTGTTTATAGCAGAGGTTAAAATGCTTTATGTTTTGTCTGCTAGTGTGTTAAGAGACTATTAGCTATTAGACCTTTTATAATTAAGACACTAAAGCTGCGCCCCCTTTATGCTTCTCTATGTGTCTCTTTCTATTATACTTAGCATGCTTGCCTAAGAGCACATAACTATATATACCTTACAAGTCTAGCTATCTATATCTGCTGTCTTGCTATGCACCTCTTCTACGTAGGTAGAGTAGTTACCCTTAAATAGGCTACTATAATCCTTATAGAACCTCTTGTTGTCTTCTAGATATATGTTTAACTTTAATTGCTTATGTGTCTTGTCGTCTATAATAGTAAGCTTATATGTTTTAGGATCCTTAAAGGAGAAGGAAGAGAACCTAATGCCTATTAATTTTCCTGCGAAGTGGTCTTGGTAGATGTCTTCCCCCTAGATATCTTGCTTTATTGTTATAGCAAGCCTATGCTAGTTATTTAGCGTCTCTAATAATGTGTTAAATTCTAGACTCTCTACCTGTTTTATAGCTACTAGCGTTTCCTGTTTAATATATTCTAGAAAGATTCTTGTCTAGATATAACAGGGGGGTTTCTCCTCTATCTGCTCTCTGCATATAGTGATGCGTACTAGTACATGTGCTATAGCGTAAGTAGTTAGTAAAGTGTGTAGAAGTGGCTTATCGCCTGCAAGAAAGACCTTAAATTCTAGATAGGCGAATTCTCTGTTAAAGTACTAAGATAAGATTAAGCCTATAGCTATCTTACGTTAATTTAGAAAAGGGAGGCATTAAAGAGCTGTATAAATATTTCTAGCGTCTAGTTTTAGAGACGCAACGCTCTATTTTTCGCGCAGAGCAAGCTAATCTTGTAATTAGCATTAAGCTTAACGTTTAAAGGACAGGCTTTACCTTGTTTTTGCTATAAGAAAATGTTAGAGAGGATCTATCCTGTCCTAGTAGGCTAACACTACTAAGCTTATTATCTATGAATTGCTTTGCCTAATTATAAGATTAATTAACTGCAGCAATTAGCTATGTTAGGCTATAACACACCTTATTGTCTATCTCTAGAGGTTTATAAGCCTAGAATCTCTAGGAAAAGAGTTAGCTCTCCTAGCGTATTTAATGTTTATAGGGCAGTTTCGTTAACTTCTAAAGAAACTAAAAGCGCTAATAAACAGTAGGAGGCAGGGGAAGTGGATAGCCTTTAGTGCGTATATATAGGTATTCCCCTCACTGCTTGTTCCAGCTTCTATCCCTAACTTGCTACACTGCCACTAACCTACCTTGTGAAAACTAGACCTACCGCGCGAGAGGTCAGAGAGCGAGTTTCTTTCTATGCAGCTGCTCTGTCGTTTACACATGCTGTTTAGCAAGTGTATAGCTTTCTGCGACTGCAAGGGCAACTTACTTACTATAAGCTAGTGTAGGCAGACTGTCTGCTAACATATATACGCACGTATATAAGGAACAATATAGTATGCCTAAAACAGAACAATACTTTATGCATATCTATTATTCTAGCCTAGACAGCTAGCAAGCTATCTTAGCTAGGGCTTCCTGCTGCTTCCTTAGAGCTTCTCTACTTAGGCTTTGGCGTCCTTGAGCACTTCTACATGGGCTTTAGCGTCCTTAAGCCCTTTGTTGCTAAATGCTGTCTTTTAAAAATTTAATTTTTTACGTTCTTCCTAACAATAGCAGACCTATCTTAGCCCCTGCACTATAGGTTTATTATATTTAGAAGATTTAAATATCTTAGCGTTAATTATTAACTGCTTTAACTGCCTTAAAAAGGCAACAGGTTCTAGGGATAATTATTTAGTATAGCAGAGACTTATTGTTTATAGGGCTTGGCATAGGCGCAGGCGGAACAACGTAGAGAGGGCGAGCCTATTATGTCTTCTTTAGGCGTGAAGGACGAGAGCGCATGAGTAAGTCGTGCAGGAAAGCTGCTAGATAATAGCTAGGGAACTTTAGCCTAGTAGGGAAAGCGTGCATGATGTATCCAATACTACTATAAATCATGCCATAGGTGGTGTAGTCAGGTCTTATCTCCTTTAGTCTCAGTTCGCGTGGATTATAGGACGGTGGCGCCGCCGTGCTATCTATCACCCCGCATATTATCTTGTATACTAACCCCTTTAGCATTCTCGCAATAGAGTCTCTATAGGTCCTATAATTCAGTTCTAGGTAGGTGCTATAGACGAGGCAGGACGAGCGCAAGATCCCTTATGCTAGCTTTATTATGCTTGTTTATGTTGCCTCATGCAGTCTCTGCACATTGCATTATAGGCAGTAGAACACTATAAGAACAAAATAATTTCCTAATATATAAGCAAATCTATTTATAGCTAGCCTATACACTACCTCTAACGCCCCTTAAATTTCAACTCCCTTACTAGCAATAGTTTAGAAACCTCTCTCTAAGCTACCTAGAAGTTTTGCTAAGCTCTCTTTAGAGGGCATAATTATTATTATGCCTCTACTATAGCAACAAGAGGAGGAACTAAACCCTGCATATAGCTGCCTAGAATGCTAAAATTACAAAGCTTCTAAATCTACTATTACTAAGGACTTAGACTAACTAAAAGAAAAAATAATAAAGTCCCTTTAGGTTAGGATATAAGAGTTAAGAGATATGTTAGAAAGACGCTTAAACTAGGGTTGTTCTAATGACTAGGATAAACCCCTTATAGCCTAGGCTTAATTTATTATGAAAACTTGTTTCCTACATAAATATAAAGGCTAAGGCCTAAGCCTAAACATTATTACTAAAACAGAGTTAGAATTAGATAAAATAATAACCTCTTTAAAAATAATATAGAGGAAACAACAAGATTTTATTCCCCCTGTAAGCTATAACTAGGAACTTATAGAGCACTTCTAACGCATGTTCTAAAACGATTTCCCTAATATACTAAGATTAATAGATATACTGTTTGCCTTAACACTATAAGCTATTAACTCTTACGAATTCTCTTATACTTAATAGTTACTACTAGAAGAGGAGGAATATAGAGAAAACAAACTTTGTAGAAGCTGCATTAAGAGAGCTATAGACTTTAAAAACAGTCTTGTTTATAACTTCCTTTACCCTTACTTCCTAGTCTTAAGACATTGAGGACACTAACAGCCTACCTAAGCATTGTCTATTATAATGCTACTAGACTGCAGTAGCAAGAGTTTATGTGCTGCTAATCTAATTTAACCTCTGCTAGATCCTTATACTATCTGTTAACTAACCCTACTGCTTTTGCTACTACATTTTAATAGTCTAACGTATATGGAAAGGCCATAACTAACTCCTCTAATGTGTAGTGCTCTTTATAATAGTTCTCTACTAGTACCATAACTAACTATCTAATGCGTCTATAGCATCGCACTACTCTAGCGTGTACCTTAATAGAATCTTTAAAGGAAACAGTAATAACATCTTAAAGTAGGAGTTATAGTATAATTTCCTTAGGAACAGTCTCTAACATGTTAGTCTTCCTTTTGTTACTCTATAAGTTAGAACGTGTCCTCCTAACATTACTGCTAAGGCGATAGAAGCTTAAGGGTAAGGATAAAATAGCGTTTAAGTTTTAACTATAAGAACTGTTAGAGGGTGTGTTGTCTCTAATATAACATAGGCTTAAGGGCTTAAAGTATGGCTTAGGTTTCTTTCGTGAAATTTAGGGGTATTCGTAACTAACAACGCTCTATTCTAGGATAGAATAAGCCTTAAAATAGTTAGCCTTTTCTTTTTTTAGGAGACAGTAAATACTACATAGAAGAACATTAGCTAGCTCTAAAGAGCAGGAAGAAGCAAAAAACTAATTATAGATGCTAAAGAGTGTATAGTTGCATGTAGTCTAATTTTCTCTAGATTTATAACAGTCTTCTGCATAGAAAGGAAATAGTAGTATAGACATGCCGCTATTACGCTATGAGCCACGGGGCCTAGCATATAGCCTACCTATATCTAGGCGCTCGCGTCTTTTAAGCGCGTGATGTGCGAGGGAATGTCTAGGGCAGCTAGGAGAAGTTAATATAACCTAGGGAGCAGAAGAAGAGTAGGTACTAGAATAGAAAGTTTCTATGACTCCTTTACTCTTAAGAAGATTAATGCCTAGGTTACTGTTAATATTTTTGCGTCTATAAGGTAGGCTATATACTTAAACAAACAGGCCCTGCAGCTAAGAGAACATAAGAATTTTAGTGTTAGAGCGCATAGCTATAATTATAGCAGCACTAAAACTAAGCAATAATATAATAGATATTATATGCTTCTATAAGGCTAATTAATTGTTAAAAGGAGGCTAGCGTCTTAGGTAAATATGCTAGGATAATAGTAAAATAGGAACTAGATTTAATGACTAGCTATGGAACTCTAATAGATGTAAGACCGCCTAAAGGCTTAACAGAGTAGTAGCAATTAGGGCAGTAAGTTTATAGTTAATTATATAGAACAATAGAGCTAGTCCTATAGAAAGGTACTAGGGTAGAGGGTAAGGTGTAGTCTAAACGTAAGATGTAGGCAAGGCAAGAAGGCAAGAAACTAGTAAAGAACGAGGGGGAATTAAAGGACTTAGCCTTGTTAGAGGACGTGCATGATATATTAGAGTCTCTGCTCCTTTGCTCTCTAGTTTCTTCTATTTAGGCAATAGCGTATAACACTTCTGTTAAACTAGGCAGAAGGAAATCTTAATTAAATCCTTATTAGAATAATAATAGAATTATAAGCAAAAGGCTAGGATCTAGCTAGTATAACGTATGTTAGTTAGGCTAAAGAAGCCTATAGGGCAGTAGCAATGCCATGCCGCCTACTCTCTATGTTATGTAACAGACATTTAATGCTAACCTCTTTAGGTGCGCTGCTAGCAACGCACCTAAAGAGGTTAGCTGCTATAACTTCTAGCCTTGTCTCCTAAACTTGTCTCTCTACTGTTCTAATATAGATAATAAATTAATCTGCTTAAGGAGAGAGAACAAGGTTTTACAAAAGCATTACGCAGACTACTACGCAAACTGTTGTCTTAACCTACCTCTTAACCCTAATCACGGCTTTTATGCTATTAGCTTAACCTTCCTCTACGAACTAGCTAAACTATATTACTCTAGTAAAATCTAAGGGAACAAAGCATAATTATAACTTCTATTTATTTATATCTTAGAACCCCTAACTAAGAGAAAGCAATATAAATCTAACGTTTAAAAAAGACTAGGGAAGTCCTAGCTGTCTATTATAGTCCCTAAAGTTAAAGAGTTAGACGTAGCCCTAAAGGGGTTATGTGAGGCGCTAGACTTAACTAAACACACTGCTGCCCTATAGACATAAAGTATAGTCTTTTAGCAAGGAGCTAAGGCTATAGAATAGACTGCTGCCCTAATTATATAGGCTTATTGTGCGACAACACGTGCGTGGATTATACTGTTTAGCTTCCTTGTCTATTATGTTGCTCTAGAAGAACTAAGCCTGCTTCCTGTTAAGGAAATTAACTAACTTATAGAGAAAGCAGGTGTAGAGAATACTAGAACCTATAATACTAAAACCTATAGATATTAGAAGCAAATCTAAACTAGCACTAAGACTCTGTTTATAACAGTAATAAACGCACCTGTTGTTAACTATGTAACATTACTACTCTCTATCTGTTTATATTCTATTACTATTAATAACATGCGCTAATCTATTAATAGCTTTACCTCTATGACCCTAGTATTATTTATAAGTAAACCCTACGCGTGCGAATAAATTGCTAGGTGTAGCAATAAACAGCAAGTATATAGTACCTTATAATATTCTTTTAGCGTTCTCTGTTTAAGGAATAATTAGACGCTAGGAGCCTAGTTTAGAGGGGAAATAGAATAGATTATTAAAGAAATGTAAGTCTGTTAACGTTTTGTCTAAGACTTTAACTAACCCTTAGCAATAGTATTATCTGCCTTAGACAAGCAAGCAATTACGTCTAAGAACAATTTTTTACTAACGTCTCTTATAATAGGATTTATCTTAGATCTAGGGTAGGAAGATGTTTACTCTAATCTAGGAACTATTGTCTTAGGCAACAGCAATATAAGCTATAGTTTAGTTGTTATAGGCGGAACTCTGTTAGAGCGTAGGGCAACGAGCTTATAGGCTACCTTAATAGAATTGCCCTTGGCTAGCAGCCCTGCTAGCAGCAGAAGCATTAATAAAGATAATAGCACCCCTACGCGTAGGTCTGCTAGCTTACGTTATACTTATTATAGAGCTAAGCAACCTTAAGAATCGCAAAGTAGTAAGCTAAATTCCCCTAGATATTTACGTCTAAGGCTTCTACTAATCTAATATACATCTAGAGACACTAGCAACATAATCTAAGAATATTGTGGTACTAACAACTTCTACAGGCCAGGACCCTCCTAAGAACAGAATTAACTAGGGTGTTTTGAATCTACTAACTAGCTCTAGTCTACGGACCTCACAACGAGTACGGGTGGAAGACGGAAAGATAACTAGGCTAGAAACGGACATATAGGCTACTATAATGCAACTGCCTGCTACACCTAGCCCTTTTAGCAGCAGAGTAGTTAGTAACAATATAGTTAAATTTATAAGAGGGGACGTAACAGAAAGAGCTAGAGTATATGTTACTTATTAGTCCAAGCACTAAAGCAGAGCAGTAGTGTTGCAAGCCTAAGCGACGCATTAGAACAAAGTCTTAAGTCTTCTACAGAACACTAACAGTCTACTAGCAGGCAACAAGTCGCTTGCGTAGAGGCCAACTTCAACTACGGCTTTAATTATAGAAGAGGGAAACATAGACTAAATAGATATAGGTAGAGAGGCAGCTCTAACGGCTAATGCAGTGTAAGCAATGTAGGACAATTTGACCCAAGGTCGTTATAGTGCAAGAGGAAATGATCTAGACGGATATAGGGGAGCCAGGGTGTGTATTAATTCTTAGCCTAAGCACTAAGGCAGAGCAGCGGTGTTATAACAGGATTCTCTTATATACTTTGCTTTGCTACTTTTACTAGGCACGTAACTATACTTTTAGACGAACAGAAAGCTAAGCATTTAGCCTACGCGAATAAGCAATTTTTTAAGAGAAGAGTATAGACAAGATTTTAAGGACTAGGACATATTATAGGCGCTATTAGAGTAGGTTATTCTTTGCTCTTTTCTGCCTTGTCTAAGAATAATAAATTACAGAGAAGGGGAACAAAAGGAACATTATCTAGCATAATAAAGCAGACGCTAGGGTAGATTAAAATTAAGCTAGGCATTAACTTTGTCTTCTACAGCCTAGTTCCCTCTCTCTAAGTCTATAGTTCTAACTGTTTAAGGACATTAGGGCGTTTAAGAGAGAGAAGGATAGCAAGTTTGTTTAGCCTAGTAGTAAGTTCCCTAGATATTAGACAGACTAGCACTAGCTTTGTTTTAGGGGTTTTTATAGTTACATAAGGTACTATAGCTTTTATTTTGCTAGCCTAAAATATTTTAATTAGTAATACGTTTAGAGGGTGCTTATTTTATATATACCTTATAGAAAACCTCTTTCTTAATCTCTACTTTGTTATACACTCTTAACTATTTATATTTATCTAATACAGCGTTTCCCTCCACAGGGAGGTAAGACTAGTCGCTAAGAACCATAGCAGCGACAAGCTTATCTAGACGTGGCGTTAAAGGCAGAACAGTATATAGGGTCATAGAGGAGACGTGAGGTTAGCAAACTTAAGGAGGACTAGCAAGTATAGTTATATAGCAATGTAAATATATTTAAGACAATAGGACAATAGGTTAAAGTTATACATAGCTACGTAGATAGATTAAGCTAGTGCTAAGCCTAAAGAAACCTAGGTAACTAATTACATAGCTATATTACATAAGGAAGTTGCATTTAACTTCTGCTGCTGCTTAGGCCTTAAGAGCTAGCCCCCTATCCTTTATTATCTTTAGGAGATGCGGCAGGTAAAACGGAGCTTAACTATGTTAGACTACTGTCGTTTGCTAGAGTGTTGTTTAGGGTGCTATTCTAGGCTTAGCTATTATAGTTAGCTCTGTTAGTAATAGGCAAGGAGCTATAGCTCTGCAGCCCTGTAGATTACAGAGTGTTGTTTAGTATGTTGTTTAGTATGTTAATTTATGTGTTGTTTTAAGTGCTGTTTAGAGTGTTATGCAGAATAGAGGGTGTTTAACTATAGGACATAATAGATAAATTTTAAAGCAAAGAGAGCTCTATGCAAATATAAATATGCTGTTAAGAAATCTAGGAAGAAGCTGTTCTTACTTTAATAACTATTATAGAAGTGCTTGCCTTTATATAGTAAGAGGGGACGTGACTTAATTTTAACTAGCTATAGATGCAAGCTAACAAACAACAAGCTTAACGTAGTTATAAAGAAGCGTAACAAGTAGCTAATGTTAATGTTTCGTTAGAATAGTATAACTACGCTTCTGTTAAAGACTTTATACATACTCCTAGACTTATTTATACCTAATGCCTTCCTGCTCTTTTAATCTACAGTCCCTAGCGAACTGTTAACAGCGGCTGCAGGACAAACTTTATTATAAAGATGCCTATAGATATAAACAGGCTTATAGACTAAATATCTGCACCTTCTTTGTTAATCTCTTTATTTATAGTTGTTCCGCTGTTAACAACTATGCACGTTTTAAGGTTCTATAAAGCTAAGCTATAGAAGCATCTATCCTAGAGACTTGCATCTGCTGCTCGTAGCGGCGAGGTGGGCGCTATTTGTAGGGAAGTAGTAGGATGTTAATTATAATAAAGTAAAATAAGTAAAATAAAATAAGTAAAGTAAAATAAGCAAAGTAAAATAAGTAGAATAAAATAAGTAAAGTAAAATAAGTAAAGTAAAATAAGTAAAGTAAAATAAGTAAAGTAAAATAAGTAAAGTAAAATAAGTAAAGTAAAATAAGTAAAGTAAAATAAGTAGAATAAAATAAGTAAAGTAAAATAAGTAAAATAAAATAAGTAAAGTAAAATAAGTAAAATAAGTTATGCTAAGTCTACTAGGTGTCTTACCGTTCTAGGTTCTGTCACGTGGTACATGCCCTGCTAAGGGGTAGTAGTATCTCCCAATGTAGCTGCCTTGCTGCCTGTCTATCTGTTAGGCGTTAGCATATGTTAAAGTTCTGTAAGTCTTTCTCTTACTTAGGCATTATAAAGTTAACTAGTAGTTCTTAACGCGCTTTAAACTTATTTAAAGTTCCTTTACATAACGCCTTACTCTGTCTAGACCCCCTTAGGTAAGTATTATATTTTAGGCTTTCTCTTTCTCTAGCTAATTGTTCTATATATAGTATCTATCTTCTATCGCGACCTCTATACCTCGCGCGACATGAAACTAGTTAAGACCTTGTCCTATGGATAGCCAACAGGTAGGGCAGACGTAAACGAAGAACAGCAGAGAAGATTAAACAGTTAGACAATCTTCTTAGACAATTTGTTACATGGCTAACAAGGGCAGATTAGACAGTATATAACGTGTAGCAACAAGCAGATAGCTTACATAAAGAGAAAGCAGACCTAAAACGTATAACATTTATAAACAGATTTATAAGGGTCTAGAAAGAGGACTAGGTTATAATTGCTATAGAAGGAATAGCTATAGGGGATTAAGTCTTTATGTTTAAAGTTTCTCTATAGCATTATTATAAAGTTCTTAGACGTCCTAAAATTATGTTTACTTAAGGTTTAGTTTAGACAGTTACAGTCCTCGTAAACTTGCTATTATTTCTTTCTAATTAACTATAATTATAAAGCAGCAGTCTTTGTCTCTAGCAGGTACAAGCGCTGTTATAAAACTTAATTTACTATCTCCTTGCTCCCTCTTATCTACCTATAGGTAGCTAGTTTTAATCCCTCTACGCATTACTATAAACAACATGTTAACGTTTTTTAGGGGTATGCTTAAGTATGTATATTGGATTTCTAAGGAGGTTAACAACAGTAGGTACAGGCGTGATTAAGACTAACTTATAATAAGGCTCTATATCTATCTTAGATTAGCGTTATGCTATTTATAAAAGTAGACTGCTTACTCTAAGGAAATAAAGCCTATATAAAGTTCAAGTATCTGCAAGCTGCTAAGAAGCCTTTCTCTATAGCAATTGTCTCTAAAAGTTCCTTGTCCTTTAAGCCTAAGCGTAATTACAGAGGTGCGTAATCTTAAATGTAAAAAAGATAGTTAAGGATGTTGTTAATACTCTTTTTAGAGCAAGCTGTTAGTGTTATAACTAGTATTATAGAAAGAAAGAGATAGTTGCTAGCTGTTTATAGATTAGTATATGCTTTTTAAGCGTGAGTCTTTTGCTATATTGTTAGTAAGGGTCCTTATATAGCGTCTCTCTAAGTGATCTTAAGTTAAGTCTTTAAATTATCTTAATCTACATAGGGTATACTGCCTAATACTAATTAGGTTTGCTTTATGTGGATCTTATTAAGCACCTTGTCTACTTATAGGTTAGCTAATTAAAGATAATTTAGCTACATCCTATTAAGCAGAATAAGTAAAGTAAAGTAAAATAAGTTAAGTAAAGTAAAACAAGCAGGATTTTATCGCGCGCGGTCCCCTATTGCTTGAAAGCTAAAATCCTGCCACCTAACTATATAGGTTGTTAGCTCAGGGACGTGAGGGACAAGACAGAGCTAACAAATAACGTAGCAGCTTGGATTTTATATAGGGTAAATCCTAATACGCACATTTTCTAAATTAGCCTTAGATTAGTTAGAATGTTAGGACCTCTAAATTAAGCTTAGTATACCCTTAGCGCTAGTATTAATATGCTAAGACTAAATGCCTATAAAATCCTTAACTTATTATCGCCCCTCTAGCGACACCTATAAACCCTGTTTATCTGCTACGAGACAGCATCTTAGCGCGCGTCTGCTTAGCCTCCTCTAAATACCCTCTCGCTTATACTCCGCTTCCCGCACCTCCGCGTCTATTATAGAACTAAACCCCTTGTGTATTATAACACCTATAAGGGCGACCACGCTAAACTACTCTTAGAAACGTGGCTAGGAGCTTTAATGTTATACGCTTTGCTTGCAAAGGCTTGCTACACGTAGATAGGGTGGCAGGGCTACTTACCTAAAATCCTATAGTTATTTAACCACCGTTCTATGTTTATGCCGCTGTTCCTAGGCAATTACTAGCAACCTATAAATATAACTAGCTGCATAAACGCTATATCTGCTTCTGCGTCTGTTAAACTAACATCCCTATAGTCTAATCCTATGCTATGCTTTAAGCATTAATCCTAGCTCTATTAAGAGGCAGCTTAAAAAACACCCTAAGCAGCCATGCTAGCTAGATATATTATGCACATCCTTCTAGGCTACGTTTTTCTGCCCCTCTTAGTCCTTTACTAGCGGCCTTCCTGTACGACCCCTTGCTTCCTCTAATTAGCTATTGCCTTTTGCCTGCTTCTACGTCCTGTAACCTCCGTCCTGTAACTTCTGTCCTGCAACCTCTGTCCTACAACCTACGTCCTACGTCTATTATACTCTACCTATAGCGCTACTAGATCTCGCATACGTTAACTCTTTCTAGTACATTGTTTATAGTAAACGTTAGAGCTAGTAGAAAGAGCTCTAAATAGCATGTTCCTGGCTCTAGTTTACTTATCCTGGGCCTAAATTTGCTCGCGTTAAGAAGGGGGTGCGTGAGGCAGGTAGCATAGTAGGATGTATAAATAACGCTTCTAGTTAGTTAACCTCTTATTTTAGCTTAACCTGCAGACGCTTACTAGTAAGAAGACGGCCTATTTAGCATAAAATGTTGCTAGCATTTTTACAGTTACTGCCTATATAAAGGATAGACTGTTTATAATTAATTTTTAGCATTTACGTAATAACCCTTAATTACTACTACAAAAATGTCTAGCAACAATAACTAAGCTAACACTAGCAACTAAACCTATAACTAAACTAGCAACTAAACCTATAACTAAACTAGCAACTAAACTAGCAACTAAACTAGCAACTAAACCAGCAACTAAACTAGCAACTAAACTAGCAACTAAACCAGCAACTAAACTAGCAACCAAACTGGCAACTAAACTAGCAACCAAACTAGCAACCAAACTAGCAACTAAACTGGCAGCAACATCGGTGCTAGCTATGGGACTAGTAAGATCGTTCCTAGCAGTAATCTGTTTAGCGGCTAGGCAGAACGAAATGAGAGAGCTGCTATTAGCATAGCCCTTTCTAACCCTAATACTGCTAAGTTGCTGTGGAAGACAGGTGATAGCTCCTATGAGAAACGCTGCTGTGGGCTGCGACAGAATAACAATAACAATTATAAGCACTGCTATGCGTTAAATTATAGAGCTTATGCTAACATAATTAACTTAACTTAGGATATGTTTTAGCAACGAGCTATGTTTAAGGACATATAACGAAACCTTGCTAGGACGCATGTTGCTATTATTGCTGCTTCTTTAAGGGGAATCTATTAGTTTTATAACTAGTTAAGGCTGCTTGTTGTCTTTCCTCTTAAGTAAAGTCCTTCTTGTAATTACTATTATCTTTATAGTCTGCTATGCTCTATATCTAGCTACTATTGCTCTTTAGCATTATAAGATGCCTAGACTCTACTATAATAAAAACACCTTCTATAGTGCTTAGCTTCAAACAAAATTACTAGTACTTATATAATAATACCCCTCTAACAAGCTAGTTTTAAAGCAGGGACATTGTTAGGTTCCTCTGCTAAGACCCTGCGGATAGCGTCGTCTAACGCTTGCTCCTTCTGCTTCTCCTTAGTCTCCCTCTTAGCCTGCATTACCTCCTATAACGAGGTATACGTAGCTAAATCTTTAAGCTTTTTATTAACAAAAGCCTGCCTATATAGTTTAGGAAGATAGCTACGCTAATCTACGTTTAGGATTAACTTCTAAAGGGCTTTCTAGGGAGGAGAGTAGTTAGCGTCATAGCATAACTTAATAAGCGCATGGAACTAGAACTTGCTGTCTAATATTAATTAACGTATAAAGTGTAATAGGCTGTCTTCTATGTTTATGTTCCTGCTTAACTCTAGTTTCTTTATCTTATTAAGGTAAAGATTAAGGAGGTGATTATATTAATTAAACTTGTTGCTATTATAACTAGACTAATTAGCTAGTTTCTAAATTATAAGCTATTATAGAGGCGACTAGGACATCTAGGCAGGCACTATATTAGTCTATTCCTAGTTAATTATAGCGACGATGTTTAAATCCTGCGGATTGTTAACTAGCATGTTTCTGTAACGCATGTTATTACATGCTAGCTTGAACAAACCAAGATTATAATCATGGCAGACGAACTAGGGGATGCTTGCTATGACTTAATAGCGAAAGACAAGCTTGGCATCTGCATCTGTAGCATTGTTGACTAAGTTAGCTTGTCTATGTAAGTGCTAGAGATCCTGCTAGGCAACGTAATTCAAGTAATCTGTAGCTAACGAGAACTGGTTTTTACAAGCTTGCAGTGTATAAGTTAGCACTAGCTAGGTACAGCATAAAGTTCTTCTTACCTGTGATTTTCACTCTGCTATAGGCCTTAATTTCCTATATCTTAAGGGTTAACAGGCTAGCGTTTACTATAATTATCCTGTTGTCTCTAATTAATAGCGCGCTAATAGAAGAAAAGTTTAGTTAGTATAATTCTAGGTAAAAGTAGGCAATTTGCTAATAGAGAATCTATAGTTTTTTGTTAGGGAAGTTAGATTTTAGTATCTTTAAGTTAGGATTAGTTTTGTCTGTTAGTATATTATAGAGAGACATGCCTGTAATAAAGTCTATAATAATAAAAGCGCCTAAGCCTAACGGATTGTCCTTAGAAAGGCCCTAGTAGTAGATAGCAGGGATAGAAATAGTTATGTGCGACTTAACATAGTACATAGTTGCTACTTCTTAAGCTACCTTAGCGTCCCTGTCTATTACCTTTCTTAGTATAGCGAATTACACTAGCTAAGTAATGCTATTATTAAAACAAACGCTGTAACTCTAGTTAAAGGAACTATAGTACGTTGTTAGGACCTCACATAGCTAGTAGTTATAGTAGCTAGACAGCTATTATAGCAGCGTTATGTTTTGTGCCTTGTTAAACGTGACTCTCTACTCTAGAGCCCTATCTATGTTACACGTGTCAACGCGTCTGTCAAAATCTATAATAAGGGGTAAGCAAAAACAGAAGCAAAGATAAATAGGCAGGGCTATAGCTAATATAGAGTACGTAACTTTTTATAGAGTTATGTAGTAGAAGATAGCAAGAGGAGTTAGGAAAAGGTAGAAGGGGTAAGGTAGAAGTTAGAGCATGCGACATAGCGGAAGCTAGTCTAGAATAACGTTAGCAGCTTTTTATTAGCTTAAGAGATCTGCTAAGTGCTAGCGCTTTAACGCTAAAAAGGCAGCATATGCTATAATGCACCCTATAATAAAAACTAGGCAGAAATCTATAGGCACCTTACGTTACGTCTAAGATATAACAGTATAACTAATAATTAGTCTTTTCTACTGCCTACGCCTCCTATAACAGCTTGCCTATACTATGCTAAGCCCTTTGCTAAGGAAAGCAAACACTCTCTCTAGCTAACGCTAAACATTAAAGACTTCTAATTTCTTAGTGTTATTATAGATCCTTAACAGGCTAATTAGTCCTTTACTAGTGGCCTTGCTGCTTCCTGCGTGTGACCTAGCACTTCCCCTATAACAATATAATTGCTAGGGCTAAAGGTTACATTTAACTAACTAAACTAGGGTAGTACATATAGGAGCTTGGATAGGACCTAATAATAATAGATGCCTATAGCAGAAGCTATCTAATGGGATACTTAATTCTCTATAGCAGGCTGCTAGACGATAAGATGCTATCTATAACTAGGTGGCTCTACTATCTACAAATAAGCTCTCTAACCTTATTCGCTAGTCTGAACACTTAGGCGCTATATAGGTTTATATGCTGCTTATAACAGGTTTCAACAATCTATGTAGCTTCCCTTTCACTAAGCTAATATAGCATATAGGTACTAAGTAGAAGAAGTGTAAAAGAAAAGTAGGCAAAGACAAGGTGGCTATATTTAGCACTAAGAAGGTGCTATAACTAGAACTATATAATTAAGACCTAAAAATAATAGAGGCGTATATAAAGCTAGTAGATAAGGGCAAGATAAACAAGGAGGAATTTGTTGCTATGTAGAGTACATCATGGGTTGCGACGTCCTAGTTACTAGACATAATGTTAGACTATTCGTTTAATAAGCATAGTCCTATATTAGGCAGTTTACTACTGTCCTTAACTAAGTGTCTAGAGAGTACGTATAACTCCTCTATGTCTGCTATATGTTTAGCCGTTGCTATAGGGAGAATTAAAGCAGGAACGGCTAGCGTATAAGGAAAAGAGGGCTAGACTTAGGAGAGATGTTAATTAACTGCTACGCTACTGTGCGAAACAAGGATAGAATTGCCTGTCGTAGTTAATAAGCGTTAGAACTTTATAGATAGACGTAAATAACAAACTTACTTTATAATCTATCTTATTATTGCTAGGCTTTAAATCTTTATAGGCATCTAACCTATATTTCTTTAATAGACAGATCCTGCGGATCTATAACAACTAGATTATCTAGGTTATTAGAAATAGACACTAGCCTCTTTACTACCTAAATCTTAAGAGTTGTTTCTAAAAATAATAATTATTATATAGCAAAGCTAGTCTTATCCTATCTAGGAACACTACTTAGATAAAAGAAATTCTCTAGGAACTAAGGCTTATACATATCCTTTATAAATTTACTAAGCCGTTATAGAACAGCTAACAGCCTATACACCTTTTTTAGAGATAGCGTGCCCCTAATCTTGCTAGAGAAACGAAGCATTTTCTAAGAAGATATTAGCAAAAGAACTAAGTAAGAGGCAGCATAAAGATAGATACCTATAATACTGTTGCTATAATTAACTATAAAGTATAACCTCTATTCATGCATAGAAGTAATAATAACAGGTAAGGTAATAATAGGCTAGCAGGTTTAGTAGAGACGCTAAACGTGCTCGTGCTAAGCGCTGATCTAAATGCCTACCTACACTATTGCGGCGACCTCTGTTCCTTGTAACGTCTTAACCTTAATGCTAATAACAGTGGGATTTTAGGTAAGCAGTCCTGCTAGAGACTAGTTAATAGTTTAATACTTTAGGGGCTGAGTTATGAGCTACTAGGTCATGTCTGTGGATAGAGGTGGGATAAGGTTAATGGCTAGGTTAATTAGCTTTAATTTAGTGTATTGCTTTCTAATCTTAGGGAGGAAGTCTTTGATTAGGCGAGCGTGGGTAACTACCTTAGGTTCTATAGATAGCTAATCGTAGAATGCGGCGGTTAGGATAGGCCAGTGCATAGAGCAGTACTATTAGGTCTTGCTGTCGCCTTTAATCTTATAGGCTTGGGCTTTTATAGCTGTTATCTGCTTTAACTTAAAGTGCAGATTGTTAGCAGACCTGCTGTTATAGACAAGTTCGTCCTTGTCCTTAACCTTGCTAAAATGTTTATAGAGCGACCTTAAGATATAACTATACCCTTTACACAAGCGCCGCATGTCTGTCTAGAGCTTCTACACATCCTTAGGCACTCTCCCTCGCACTATGTCCTCGTCTAATACGTACTCTACTAGCTTATTTAGAAGCTTTAAATTAGCAAGGGTTTTTGTTAGGCTCTAATCCTGCTTATGCTGCTTGCTAGACGCTCCTAATGTAGTAGAAGAGGTAGTGTTAGCGTAATTAGATTTAGACAAGCGACTAGAGAGAATTAGGATGTTTGTTAGTCGCGGCCAGGGCAGAGATGCAGTATAGGTGCGCCCATAACGATCTAGCGATTGCCCTGCCCTTGGGGTTCGCATCGCGCCGTCTTCCTAATTGCTATTAATATACTTTTTATCTAGTTATATCTTCTTGTCTAAATAACCCTTAATAAGCTCGTGCGTGGCTATAGCCCTAGCTTTTGTTTGGAACCTTGTCGTTGCTGCTTTTGCTATAGACTATAACTAAGTATAGCTTTGTTCCTCTACTGCTATAACCCTAAATTGTTCCCTAGCATCTATGTTAAATTGCCCCTTGCTTACTGCTTTCGTTAGGGACTATGACTACGTTTGTCTTGTTAGAGACTATAGAGGCATGTTTACATTAGTAGGCTATAACGGCTGTTGTTGCTTAGGCAGTAGAGGAGACTAATTGCTAGTTACGTAGTCACGTTTTTAACGCGTTATAGCAGAGGGCGGGGCTAGGCGGCAGGCAGAAGGGTAATAGAGAGGGTAATAGAGAGTGTTAGGCTAATTGTTAAGCCACTAAAGGACGATATCTAGATAGTAATGTAGTAGAGGTGTAGAGGGGAGAGTTATAAGGATATAGAAGTGTCCTAGTATTGCTTGTTATAGTAGATGCGTGGATGCTAAGTGTTAGGCATAACTATAAGGTTGTCTGCTTTAGAGCAAGACGCTAAGTATTTCTAAACCTTAGCAGAGTTTAGGCAGCCGCTTTCTAGAAGAAGCGCTTAAGTAGATGCCTAGAGCGACCCTGTTCTATTATGTAATGTTAAGAGTAATTAGGATAGGTTATAGAGCTAAAGGCAGCACGCTTTGGCAGTAACGAAGCTCTATGTGTTAGACAGATATACGCTATAAGGTAGGAAATGAGCTGCACTAGGTATGTAAGGCTCTATAAGGGGCCTAATAGAATTTAGCTTAACCTTATTATTTTGCTATTTTATTTTACTTAACTATTTTAATTTACTTATTTATTTTGCTTACTTTTTTCCTATTTTATTTTACGCATTTTACCTATTCTGCTTCTTTTTATTCTACGCCTGTTGCCTAGCAAGAGACTGTCCTTAATAGGGTTCTAGAAGGTTATAGAAGGCTAGAAGCTACTAAGATCCTTGCTAGGAGCGCTTAAACGGCGAATAAAAGGGGATTAGGAGGCAAGAGTTATAAGACAGTTATAGGGGAGCGCTGCGGCAGGACGTTTCTGCTCTGCTATTAGAGTGCGTTAATAAAACAAAACAGATAGGCTATGTATTATGCCTTAGCGTCCTTAGCTAGGGCTTATGTAAGCATTATGTTAATTTAACTAGTCCCTTATTAGATTAACTCCTAACTAGTTATAAGAGAGATATAGAGGGTTAGTTAGCTAATATTAACTTAGCAGAGCTTATAATAACTAGGTTAATGCTTAGGTGCCTATAAGCATAAATATAAGATTAACTATAGAAGAACTATATATTAGGTTTATAAGGTTTATATATTAGTCTATTCCTCCTAGATCTATATTCTATAGAGCTATAGGTCTACTACGTAACGTTAGAGTTATAGCTTACTTACGTAATATCATGTTTCTATGTTAAGATTAGTTACATTATAGAAGTTATAATCCTCTAATAGCCTGTTGCTATAGGCGTCTATCCTTAGGTTATTATTAGGTTTAATTAGGCTAAATGTAACATACTGCTATGCCTCCTTGTAATTATTCTAGATTAGAATATTTAGAACAGGTCTAGCGTGCTGTGCTTCCTAGCGCACTGCCTATGTCGCGTTGTGCTACACACTATTAATCTAGATCCTATTAAGGGCGTAAGGACGTAATTAGGATAACTAAAGCATAAACAGAGTATATAAATGCGTAGACCTTAGGGCGTAGGGACATAATTAGAATAACTAAAGCATAAACAGATTACATAAATACGTAGACCTTAGGGTGTAGGGACGTAATTAGGATAACTAAAGCATAAATAGAGTGCATGTACGTGTGGACCTTAGGGCTTAGACTCCTAACTATAAGACAATAGGCGCGACAACAAGAGGGCATAAGGTAATTAGGATGCCTAAAGTATATAAACAGACAAGGAGGGCCTTAGCTAGGGTGCGGGTTCTAAGACAAGGGGCTTCGTCTAGGACCTACGGACATTCTGTTTGCTAATAGAGGCAGATAATAATAAGAACGAGATTATAGAGGCTAATAGACGCTAAGAACCTAGAGAGAGTAGAAAGACGAGAGAGAGAAGAGGCAGTAGCAACATAGCCTAAGGGGGCTATAGAGGTAAAACGTGGCTAAGAATAGGGCTAATCTTGCATAAGGGTCTAAATTAGGGACTAAACAGCTCGGGCCCTGTTTAGGGGCCTGAGGCAATGGCTCACCCTTAGCTTAAGTTAAAGCAGCGAGCGCTTAGGTATGTAGCTCTATCTAGAAGCAGTTTAATATTAAAGGTTTGCTTGACTTTAGAGGTAGAACACCTAATTCCCCTCCTAGTAAGCGAGACTTACAAAGCTTAGGGCTTATATCTAAACCCCTAAGTGTTATGCAGAGCTCTGCTAAGCAAGTCTCTACGCTAGTAGAGGAAGCAGCAACAAACTGCCTATAACCTAGAACTACACTAGCACTAAATTAAAATTATAAGCTAAAAGGCGCTCCTCTTATAAGGACAAGCAGCTAACTAAAGAAGAAGCAAGACAATAATACTAACAATTAGCTAGGGGGTAGGGGCAACAAGTTAGTAATAACATTAATTAGCAATATTAAGGATCTTGTCCGTACGTAGTACGGTGCAGCGCCTCTCAGGTCGTTGCCCCTTTTCTAGTCACGTGACCTAGTCACGTGATGCTAGCGGGGAGGCCCGAGCTCGCGCAGGATCGTCGAGCTTAGCTCTCCCTGCCCCTAGCTAGAAAAACAACACAAGCAATACAATCGCGTTTTCTGTCTCTTTTTCCGTTTCTGTTTCATTTCCTTACCGTACCTATGTACAAACCTACTTTAGCCGCTTTACAAAGCAGTGCACTGTAGAGCCTAACCTATAGATCTAGATAATCTAATTTATAATTTTACATACTAATTTTACCTAGGAGCATTTAAACAATGCTTAAAAGAGTTTATAAGCAATTAGCTATATAAAACTATAATAGAAGTAGTTATAGCAGTAATACTTAGCTACTAACTATAACACTCTACGCTATAAAGGCGCCTTAGGAGGGAGGATCTTTCTTCTCTACTAACTTTATAGAAGCAGCTTATAGGAGAACGTAAGCATTCTCTAAGCAATCTATTTATTAAAGCCTTATATAAAGAGATCTAGGTGCTAAGAGAAAACAATACTTAGAAAGTAATTAGCTGCTCTAAGAGCTCTATAAATCTTTTACCTTTAAAATAGGTATAGACATATAAGTTTAACAAAGACAGGATACTTAACAAGATTAAAGCAAGGATTATTATATAAGGGGACCTCTAGGAAATAGATTCCTTGTAGCAAACATATATAGCAACGCTTGTAGCAAAGTCCTTTTAAGCAGCTATAGCTATTATAGTAGAATTTAACCTAGAGGTACTATAATAGGACGTAGTAGGAGCATTCCTTAATGCCTACTAACGCTTAAACTTGTTTGTTACTATAGAACTACTAGACGGGTTTAAAATAGAAGGAAAGTGTGCGAGGCTCTAGAAAGCATTATATAGGCTAAGAGAGTCTCTCCTGCTCTAGTATAAGGAGTTCGCAGACACTCTATAGAACATAGGACTTATAGCCTTAAACAAAGAGCCCTGTCTTTTCTTTAATAAGGATTAAACAATTTTTATACTCTTTTACGTTAATAACATTTTGCTCCTTTTCTATAAGGATTATTAAAAAGAAGCTTATAAGCTTTTCTAAATTATGTAAGATAAGTATATAATTAAGTTTATAGAGCTAGTTAAATAGTTCCTAGGCGTGTAAGTGATCTATAATAGAGATTAAAGAACTATTGCTTTAGTTCACGACGCCTATATTAAAAAGGTTACTAAGAAGTTTAGTCTAGATAAGACAAACTCCTTTCTAGTAACGCCTCTCCTATTAGAGGAACTTGTTAAATCTATAAAAGAAGTATCTAAGCAGGATATTAAAAGGTACTAAGAGCGTGTAGGAAGCGTCTTTTATATAGCAATAATAATTTAGCCTAATATTGCTTATTTAACCTCGCTGCTATCGCGCTTCCTCACGAATCTAAGCGTTTAACATTTTAAAGCTGTCTATTAGCTAATTGTTTACTTCTAGAGGACCCGCTATTAGGCAATTATATATAGAAACTATAGTAGGCCTAAGCTTACGATTTGCTATAACGTATCTTTTGCTAATAATTTAGAGACTTATAGATCCTTATATAGATATATTATGCTATTGTTTAGGGGTGTAATTACTTAGAAAGCAGCTTGTTAGCCTATAGTTATAACTTTAACAACTAAAGCTAAGCTTTTCGCACTTAGCGACGTTGCTAGAGAATCTATAGCTCTTAAGAGATTCTTTAACGAAATCTAATTAGACCTAGGAGCTATGTAGACAATCTACTATAACAATGCATAAATAATCTAGCTAGTTGTTAGCAAAAACAAGAGGATCTAAACTAAGCTTAGGCATGTTAACATATATAACATGTAGGTGCGTTAAGAATACTAGCAAGGATTGTTTAAAGTAGAATACTTAGCTACTGCTAAGATGCTAGCTAATAGTCTAACTAAGAGTCTTATAAAGCAACAATTTAAGCGTTTTAAAGATTATCTTAACCTTTAAGACTTTAAATTATAAGTAGAGAATCTTAAAGAAAAGGATTAAATTTAAGTAGAGAAAGACTTATATAGAGTTAGGAAATCTAAGTAGAGTAAAAGCTCGTATAGAGCCTAATAATCTAGTATAGTACATAGGCCTAGTTTAAGCAATGCTATAAGCATTATAAGTGCTAGCTAGACATAGTTATTAACTACTCTAGATTCTCCTTGTATACACCCTTAGCTACTAGAGCCTCCCTTACGAGCTTCTCTATTACATTAAGCATCTGCTTAATTTCATTTAAAAGCTTATTAAATTGCTGCTCTTAACTCCCCTAGAGCAGAGGATTGTTATAAACCTTGGAACTAGTATAACTAGACGACTAAGACAGATAATCCTTAGAACTAAGACAAGCAGCAGGCTCTGCTATAATATCCTTATAAGCTTTATAACTAGCACGACTAAGTAGCTAAGACAATAGCTGCTTAAACAGAGATAAAGAAGAATTAGTAGCAGAGTAAAGCTAAGCTATAAGCAAAGGTTGCCTTAAACTAGATCTAGGAATTACGCTAAGATTATAGTCCTTGTCTTTAAACAGATTATCTTTCTAATAACAACCCTTAGAAGTTAGACTTAGAGGAGAAAGCTAGGAATTAAAGGCCTTCTTCTAAGTAGATAAGGGTTATAGAGTTCTCTAATCCTTAACGTTAACAATATAACCTTTAACAAACGCCTAGAAGTCTTTTACTAGAATATTAGTAATCTTTGCTTTAACGTTATAGCAGAGCAGCTAGTAGAATATCTTCTTTAAGTTTATAGACTTAATAAGGGCCTTAACAAGGATTTTAACCTTTTTAAGCATTTTTAGCTGCTAAAAATGTTAGAAAAGTAATCTTAGAAAAAAGAAACAAGGGTTATACTTACATTAATGCGCCTCCCTTCTAAGAGAGACTAATTTAAAGCAAACTATATATAGACAAGCAGCACTAAGAAGTTATTACTATTTTTAACTATTAGCAATTATAGCTTAAGAATTAGAAAACACTTACATAGTGTAGGGTAGTGGCTAGGGGCTATGAGATACAGTCAGGGGCTACGAGATATAAGGGGGCTTGGGGGGGGCAATTAGGGCGAGACATCTAGAAAGCAACACTATCTTTTTAGCATTAATTCTCTATAGAAAAATTAAGTGTATAATAGCAACATTAATCTTACGCAATGCCTTAGTAATTACTATTAACTATAGAGCGTCTTATCTCTAACTCTATAAGGATCGCTAGGAGCGCAGGTTTAGGCCTAACTCTAAGCACTTTTAAGGTATAGTATTATCCTACACCTTACTTCTCTACAAATAATAGCAAAGCCTATAGGGCGCGCTAGTAGGTAATACTAATTACTAAGAAAACTAATATAACAACAGGAACTATAAAAGAAAGAGATAGTATAGAAACAGGACAGGAAGCACTACATAAGCTAAGAAGCACTATATAGAACAGATAGCTTAATTAGGAAGACATAGAAAGACTAGGCATGACTAGCAGAAACAGCGACATAGGAAAAACTAGGACGAGCAGCAACTATAACTACTAAAAGGAACAACAACTATTAAATTACTCCCTAAATTAGAAAGGAGGAAGCAATTATAAAATAAGACGCTTAAAACAAAGCTCTAAGCACTTAGCGCTCTAGGGAACTTATGTTTATAGAGCAGCACAGGCCCCCTAGAGTAAGCCTTTCTGTTTATAATAAGCGCATAGACAGAGCTTATATAATTACTGCCTATGCTATAGATACTAGCCGCAGCACTATTACACGCAACCTAGGAAGGAAAGCTACTAGACAAAAGGGGTAAAGAAACGAGGAAGCGCGAGCCAACTAGGACCTACAGCATTTAGATTTAAGTCTTTGTTTAGCTTATAAAGGAAAAATGCTAATATTCTAGGAGCTAGCAAGGACCTTAGAGAGCTAAGAGAAGAAGTTCGCATAGCAACAAAGAGGTTAATTTTAAGGAAAAATTAATTAGGAAGACAATTACTAACTACATAGTCTATAATTTTAGCAGCGCTATAGACCTTTATAATTATTACACTCCTAGCATGCTTTTTAGCGTTTAAATTTTTTAACTACGTATAGTTAACCTTTCTTAGCAACAAGATAGAGGAACCTAGCTGCCTTGCTAGCTTTCCTAGTGTTTCTAACACTAATAGAAGAAATCCTAAGAATAAGGAATTCTGCGGCTAGTTCTAAGGGTTTAGAAAGGCTGCTAATCTAGAACCTAGCAGCCTTAATACTAGCACTAAACAACTAACGCCTAGTAAAGAGATTCGCGAAAGCAGAACTACTAGAAAACAGCCCTCTACGCCTCGCACTAGACAAGCTACCTATGTACCACGCGCAGCACTAGATCTTTACGACGATAGAGACAACATAAGCTGCCTAATCCTATTCCTTCTGCTATAGAGCTACACCTTATATTTTAATTAGACTAACGTAACTAAGTTTCTATAAGAATATAAACAGAAAGCCCTTCTTACATAAATTAGTAACTATAAAAAGTGCTTTTTATAATAGAGTTCTATTCTAGTACTGTCTAAAGCTTTATTAAGAAAACTGCTATATATAAGACATTAGATTAGACTAAGCTTAAGACTGCTATATATAACTAATATAAAGAATATAACTTAGAGCAGCTTATAAAGCGCTAGGGTTATCTAGAGAGCTACTACGTGGCAAACGTGGTGTCCCTACTGCCTTTCCTTAAATACCTCTAGGACTTTAAAGAGGCTGCTAATATTATAATAAGCGCTAGCTATGTCTATTAAGCTAAAAAAGGGAAATACCTTATATAAGGACTGCCTTAAGAAACAAGGACGCTATGTAGTATTATTCTAATGCCTAGGTTAACAGCAACAACCCTAGCAAGCTAGACTTCTATATTATTGTTAAATACCTTAAGCGCTATAAACGTATTAAGCAGGCTTAAGAAGACAAAATAATTATAACAGACAAAGTAGCTAGCTATGCTACGCGAGTTTACTATTAGACGTTAATTGCTTATGACCTAGCGCAGGCAGTCGCGTAATTCTAGAAAGAAGAAAGTATTCTTTATAAAGCTCCTAGGAACCTATTAGTAACAATTACACTCCCTATAAAGGCTTCTATTAACAAACTAGACCTAGAAGTTAAAGAGATAGTTAAGCACTTTAAGAAGCTTAGTCTTATAGACTCTAACAGCCTTAGCGCTTTTATAGGCGTAAATGCGTATAATTAACAGCTCTTTTTAAAGCTAATTAACTATATCTACCTACTTAACAATGCTGTTAAAGCTACTACATCACGTTAGGGAGAAAGAGTCTTGTTTAACCCTAATAAGCGTAACAACAGATCCTACATTAACTTCCCTTAAGACAATGCTTAAATATAGGCTTAGGAGAGAGCTTAGAACCTCTAGAATTAGCCCTAGGGAGATGTTAGATGCTTTACATGTAAGGAAACTAGTTATTTATTAAACTAGTGCCCCCTTAGGGAGCGCCTAGTAAGACAGAAGTAGGTACATATACTATACGTTCTAGGGCGTAATAGGAACACAAGGCCTAAGATATACTATAGCCCTATAGAATCTAGACTGCCTCTAATACTGCCTAGTCCTTTTAGTTATAGAAAGGAAATACTGCTAAGGTCTCTCTAAGACTATTTCTATGTCTTAGAAGAGCAACTTAAACGCCTAATGCTAGAAGTACTGCTAGCCTTTTTTAATAATAAACAAGAATAGAGAAAAGCAGAGAGCAAGCAACAGGCGTCTATAAACACTATGAGATATAGCATAGGGCAGGTAGACACGCTTACTGCTAAAGAAGCAAGCCTCTAGGCTTAAACGTATATACTGCCTTCTATAGGAAACGCTAACATAAACAGCGCACTGTCTAGTACTATAGACAGGGAGGTAAATGTTACACTCTGCCCTAGGGCTCTAAGGGTACTTCTAAAGGAATTAAATTGTTAAACTTAACACCTAGCTATTAAGAAGCTCTAACAAAGGAAACTGCTAGATACTACACGCCTCTAGAAGACACGCCTAGGAGACTACTAAATAGTAGACGCGTAGGGTTAACCTCTATAGGAATATAAGAACCCTGCTTAGCCTATAGATAGTGTCTAAGTTAAAGAATTATAGGACTTTAAGCGCCTGTCCCCTCTTAGACAGTTAATAGAGACCTAATACCTTCTTAAGAGCTAGTTATAGCGTAAAGGAAGGCTAGCTAAGTAACTTCTGCTATAGATAACACTCTCTAGAAGACGCTTTAGTTAGACGCTAAATTACTTATTAGAAAGCTGTTAAAGCAGGAGGTACGTAACCTTACTATTAGCAATGTACTAAGTTAACTAAACATAAGGCAAGAACTTTTGTCTCTTGTTAGAGAAGAAGGTAATTAAGGGCGTGTCTAATTCTTAGAGAACCTAACAGTGTTATTAGTGTTAGTTCTGCTCTATCTAGTATCTTAGGAGATATAGGTCCTAGGATCCCTTAGCGCGCATAAGCAATGTACTGTTAGGAGAAGTTTTAGTATTTAAAGCTAACGTTAGACTCCTACGCTCTAACAGAAACTACGCTATGTATACTAGAGATAACAACTATAATACTGCTAAAGACAACAACTCTCCTAAGACAGCTAGTTAATACTATTGCTAAGGAAGGCTTATAGAGTTAAAACTTCTATGTCCCTAAGCCTCTATAGAAGTCTAAGGGCAATATGTTAGCGCGCTTATTAACACTAGTTTAGAGATAAACGTCCTTTATAAAAGTACAGCACACGCACTCTAATTGCTAGTAAACAACGTTGCCCTCTAGCCTAGGGAGAAGCCCCCTAGGATATACTTAGCTACTAGGAACTTTAAGCCTTTCTCTAGCATATGCTTTTAAGTCCTAATTACTATTAGTAGATTACAACCCTATAGACTTTGTTATTACCTAAACACTGTTATAGTCTATGCTTCTAGGGAACCCTTAGTACGTATAAGCGTAGTTTTTAATCTAATATAATAGCTACAGGCGTAGTATCTATATAGTAGCGTCTAGCACTAGGCATAACACTTGCTAGTTTATTGCTATAGACCTAGGTGTCCTCTCCTTAGACAGAGCGTATGTGCCTAACCTCAGGAATTAGAAAACTAGTGTAGGACCCTAGTACTAGGATAGTGAGTTCACGTAATATAGACAAGGCCTAGAAGTATTACTAGCTTCTAATAAAGGCGAGCAGGAGAAGGTAGACAAGGGCAGGTCCTAAGTCCTAGTTTTATTACGTATATGTAGGACTAGGCGTATTTAGATTTTAGAGTTTTTAGTATGCTGTTTTTAGAAGAGAAGCGCTAAGCGTTCTAAGAAAGTATATAACAAATTATATATCTACTTCTATAAGCAACAACACTAGGAGCCTTAAGCGCTATAGAGGAAAGCAATAATAACTTAACATATAGCAACATTATAGAAGAACTAAATTATTAAGCAATAAACAACGCCTAGCATAAATTAATAAACAATAGCCTAAGTAGATTAAAAAAGTCCTTAGAAAGCAACACTACTATAGAAAGCTAGCGTAGGAAGCAGAATGTTCTAGCAGGGTCTAGTGCGTCTATAGGCCTTACTTTATTTGCTTTTGTCTTTCTAAGAGTAGACACTTAGCTAGAACATTCTGCTTCCTACGCTAGCTTTCTATAGTAGTGTTGCTTTCTAAGGACTTTTTTAATCTACTTAGGCTATTGTTTATATAATTTATGCTAGGCGTTGTTTATTGCTTAATAATTTAGTTCTTCTATAATGTTGCTATATGTTAAGTTATTGTTGCTTTCCTCTATAGCGCTTAAGGCTCCTAGTGTTGTTGCTTATAGAGTAGATATATAATTTGTTATATACTTTCTTAGAACGCTTAGCGCTTCTCTTCTAAAAACAGCATACTAAAAACTCTAAAATCTAAATACGCCTAGTCCTACATATACGTAATAAAACTAGGACTTAGGACCTGCCCTTGTCTACTCTTCTCCTGCTTGCCTTTATTAGAAGCTAGTAATACTTCTAGGCCTTGTCTATATTACGTGAACTCACTATCCTAGTACTAGGGTCCTACACTAGTTTTCTAATTCCCGGGTTAGGCACATACGCTCTGTCTAAGGAGAGGACACCTAGGTCTATAGCAATAAACTAGCAAGTGTTATGCCTAGTGCTAGACGCTACTATATAGATACTACGCCTATAGCTATTATATTAGATTAAAAACTACGCTTATGCGTACTAAGGGTTCCCTAGAAGCATAGACTATAACAGTGTTTAGGTAACAACAAAGTCTATAGGGTTATAATCCTACTAATAGTAATTAGGACTTAAAAGCATATGCTAGAGAAAGGCTTAAAGTTCCTAGTAGCTAAGTATATCCTAGGGGGCTTCTCCCTAGGCTAGAGGGCAACGTTGTTTACTAGCAATTAGAGTGCGTGTGCTATACTTTTATAAAGGACGTTTATCTCTAAACTAGTGTTAATAAGCGCGCTAACATATTGCCCTTAGACTTCTATAGAGGCTTAGGGACATAGAAGTTTTAACTCTATAAGCCTTCCTTAGCAACAGTATTAACTAGCCGTCTTAGGAGAGTTGTTGTCTTTAGCAGTATTATAGTTATTATCTCTAGTATACGTAGCGTAGTTTCTGTTAGAGCGTAGGAGTCTAACGTTAGCTTTAAATACTAAAACTTCTCCTAACAGTACATTGCTTATGCGCGCTAAGGGATCCTAGGACCTATATCTCCTAAGATACTAGATAGAGCAGAACTAACACTAATAACACTATTAGGTTCTCTAAGAATTAGACACGCCCTTAATTACTTTCTTTCTAACAAGAGACAAAAGTTCTTGCCTTATGTTTAGTTAACTTAGTATATTGCTAATAGTAAGGTTACGCACCTCCTGCTTTAACAGCTTTCTAATAAGTAATTTAGCGTCTAACTAAAGCGTCTTCTAGAGAGTGTTATCTATAGCAGAAGTTACTTAGCTAGCCTTCCTTTATGCTATAACTAGCTCTTAAGAAGGTATTAGGTCTCTATTAACTGTCTAAGAGGGGACAGGCGCTTAAAGTCCTATAATTCTTTAACTTAGACACTATCTATAGGCTAAGCAGGGTTCTTATATTCCTATAGAGGTTAACCCTACGCGTCTACTGTTTAGTAGTCTCCTAGGCGTGTCTTCTAGAGGCGTGTAGTATCTAGCAGTTTCCTTTGTTAGGCTTCTTAATAGCTAGGTGTTAAGTTTAACGATTTAATTCCTTTAGGAGTACCCTTAGAGCCCTAGGGCAGAGTGCGACATTTACCTCCCTGTCTATAGTACTAGACAGTGCGCTTTTATGTTAGCGTTTCCTATAGAAGGCAGTATATCGTTTAAGCCTAGAGGCTTGCTTCTTTAGCAGTAAGCGTGTCTACTGCCCTATGCTATATCTTATAGTGTTTATAGACGCCTGTTGCTTGCTCTCTGCTTTTCTCTATTCTTGTTTTTGTTAAAAAAAGCTAGCAGTACTTCTAGCATTAGGCGTTTAAGTTGCTCTTCTAAGACATAGAAATAGTCTTAGAGAGACCTTAGCAGTATTTCCTTCCTATAACTAAAAGGACTAGGCAGTATTAGAGGCAGTCTAGATTCTATAGGGCTATAGTATATCTTAGGCCTTGTGTTCCTATTGCGCCCTAGAACGTATAGTATATGTACCTACTTCTGTCTTACTAGGCGCTCCCTAAGGGGGCACTAGTTTAATAAATAACTAGTTTCCTTGCATGTAAAGCATCTAACATCTCCCTAGGGCTAATTCTAGAGGTTCTAAGCTCTCTCCTAAGCCTATATTTAAGCATTGTCTTAAGGGAGGTTAATGTAGGATCTGTTGTTACGCTTATTAGGGTTAAACAAGACTCTTTCTCCTAACGTAATGTAGTAGCTTTAACAGCATTGTTAAGTAGGTAGATATAGTTAATTAGCTTTAAAAAGAGCTGTTAATTATACGCATTTACGCCTATAAAAGCGCTAAGGCTGTTAGAGTCTATAAGACTAAGCTTCTTAAAGTGCTTAACTATCTCTTTAACTTCTAGGTCTAGTTTGTTAATAGGAGCCTTTATAGGGAGTGTAATTGTTACTAATAGGTTCCTAGGAGCTTTATAAAGAATACTTTCTTCTTCTAGAATTACGCGACTGCCTGCGCTAGGTCATAAGCAATTAACGTCTAATAGTAAACTCGCGTAGCATAGCTAGCTACTTTGTCTGTTATAATTATTTTGTCTTCTTAAGCCTGCTTAATACGTTTATAGCGCTTAAGGTATTTAATAATAATATAGAAGTCTAGCTTGCTAGGGTTGTTGCTGTTAACCTAGGCATTAGAATAATACTACATAGCGTCCTTGTCTTCTTAAGGCAGTCCTTATATAAGGTATTTCCTTTTTTAGCTTAATAGACATAGCTAGCGCTTATTATAATATTAGCAGCCTCCTTAAAGTCCTAGAGGTATTTAAGGAAAGGCAGTAGGGACACCACGTTTGCTACGTAGTAGCTCTCTAGATAACCCTAGCGCTTTATAAGTTGCTCTAAGTTATATTCCTTATATTAGTTATATATAGCAGTCTTAAGCTTAGTCTAATCTAATGTCTTATATATAGCAGTTTTCTTAATAAAGCTTTAGACAGTACTAGAACAGAACTCTATTATAAAAAGCACTTTTTATAGTTACTAATTTATGTAAGAAGGCCTTCTGTTTATATTCTTATAGGAACTTAGTTACGTTAGTCTAATTAAAATATAGGGTGTAGCTCTATAGCAGAAGGAATAGGATTAGGCAGCTTATGTTGTCTCTATTGTTATAAGGATCTAGTGCTACGCGTGGTACATAGGTGCTTGTCTAGTGCGAGGCGTAGAGGGCTGTTTTCTAGTAGTTCTGCTTTCCGAATCTCTTTACTAGGCGTTAGTTGTTTAGTGCTAGTATTAAGGCTGCTAGGTTCTAGATTAGCAGCCTTTCTAAACCCTTAGAACTAGCTATAGAATTCCTTATTCTTAGGATTTCTTCTATTAGTGTTAGAAACACTAGGAAAGCTAGCAAGGCAGCTAGGTTCCTCTATCTTGTTGCTAAGAAAGGTTAACTATACGTAGTTAAAAAATTTAAACGCTAAAAAGCACGCTAGGAGTATAATAATTATAAAGGTCTATAGCGCTGCTAAAATTATAGACTATGTAGTTAGTAATTATCTTCTAATTAATTTTTCCTTAAAATTAACCTCTTTTTGCTATGCAAACTTCTTCTCTTAGCTCTCTAAGGTCCTTGCTAGCTCCTAGAATATTAGCATTTTTCCTTTACAAGCTAAACAGAGACTTAAATCTAAATGCTATAGGTCCTAGTTAGCTCGCGCTTCCTCGTTTCTTTACCCCTTTTGTCTAGTAGCTTTCCTTCCTAGGTTACGTGTGATAGTGCTATAGCTAGTATCTATAGCATAGGCAGTAATTATACAAGCTCTGTCTATGCGTTCGTTGTAAACAGAAAGGCTCACTCTAGGGGGCCTGTGCTGCTCTATGAACATGAGTTCCCTAGAGCGCTAAGTGCTTAGAGCTTTGTTTTAAGCGTCTTATTTTATAATTGCTTCCTCCTTTCTAATTTAGGGAGTAATTTAATAGTTATTGTTCCTTTTAGTAGTCATAGTTGCTGCTTGTCCTAGTCTTTCCTATGTTGCTGTTTCTGCTAGTCGTGCCTAGTCTTTCTATGTCTTCCTAATTAAGCTGTCTGTTCTATATAGTGCTTCCTAGCTTATTAGTGCTTCTGTCCTGTTTCTATACTATCTCTTTCTTTTATAGTTCCTGTTGTTACATTAGTTTTCTTAGTAATTAGCATTACCTACTAGCGCGCCCTATAGGCTTTGCTATTATTTGTAGAAGAGTAAGGTATAGGATAATACTATACCTTAAAAGTGCTTAGAGTTAGGCCTAAACCTACGCTCCTAGCAATCCTTGTAGAGTTAGAGATAAGACGCTCTATAGTTAATAGTAATTACTAAGGCATCACGTAAGATTAATGTTGCTGTTATATACTTAATTTTTCTATAGAGAATTAATGCTAAAAAGATAGTGTTACTTTCTAGATGTCTCGCCCTAATTGCCCCCTAAGCCCCTTATATCTTGTAGCCCCTGACTATATCTCATAGCCCCTAGCTACTACCCTATACTAGGTTCTAGATTAGCAGCCTTTCTAAACCCTTAGAACTAGCTACGGAATTTCTTATTCTTAGGATTTCTTCTATTAGTGTTAGAAACACTAGGAAAGCTAGCAAAGTAGCTAGGTTCTTCTATCTTGTTGCTAAGAAAGGTTAACTATATATAGTTAAAAAATTTAAATGCTAAAAAGCATGCTAGGAGTATAATAATTATAAAGGTCTATAGCGCTGCTAAAATTATAGACTATATAGTTAGTAATTATCTTCTTAATTAATTTTTCTTTAAAATTAACCTCTTTGTTGCTATGTAAACTTCTTCTCTTAGCTCTCTAAGGTCCTTACTAGCTCCTAGAATATTAGCATTTTTCCTTTACAAGCTAAACAGAGACTTAAATCTAAATGCTATAGGTCCTAGTTAGCTCGCGCTTCCTCGTTTCTTTACCCCTTTTGTCTAGTAGCTTTCCTTCCTAGGTTACGTGTGATAGTGCTATGGCTAGTATCTATAGCACAGGTAGTAATCGTACGAGCTCTGTCTATGCGCTTGTCGTAAACAGAAAGGCTTACTCTAGGAGGCCTATGCTGCTCTATAAACATAAGTTCCCTAGAGCGCTAAGTGCTTAGAGCTTTGTTTTAAGCGTCTTATTTTGTAATTGCTTCTTCCTTTCTAATTTAGAGAGTAATTTAATAGTTGTTATTCCTTTTAGTAGTTATAGTTGCTGCTTGTCCTAGTCTTTCCTATGTTGCTGTTTCTGCTAGTTATGCCTAGTCTTTCTATGTCTTCCTAATTAAGCTGTCTGTTCTATATAGTGCTTCCTGTCCTGTTTCTATACTATCTCTTTCTTTTATAGTTCCTGTTGTTGCATTAGTTTTCTTAGTAATTAGCATTACCTACTAGGAGGCCCTATAGGCTTCGCTATTATTTATAGAGGAGTAAGGTGTAGGATAATACTATACCTTAAAAGTGCTTAGAGTTAGGCCTAAACCTACGCTCCTAGCGATCTTTATAGAGTTAGAGATAAAACGCTCTATAGTTAATAGTAATTACTAAGGCATCACGTAAGATTAATGTTGCTGTTATATACTTAATTTTTCTATAGAGAATTAATGCTAAAAAGATAGTGTTGCTTTCTAGATGTCTCGCCCTAATTGCCCCCTAAGCCCCTTATATCTCGTAGCCCCTAACTATATCTCATAGCCCCTAGCTACTACCCCACAATAGCTTAAGGTCTTTAATAGTTTATAGGCTATATGCTAGCTTGTTTTATTAGCATAGTAAAAGAAAAAACAAAACTAAGCTGCCTAATTGCTAAAGAAAGACTTAAAGAAGAGTTCCTTAGAAGAGAACTCTTTAAAGAAACTAGTAAAAAAAAAGGCTAAGAATAGCAAGGTTACTATAAAAACTGCTGCCTATTATACTGTAGGAACGTATGTTTGCTTAACTTATAGCAAGTCTTAGTTACTTAAAGACTTTATAAACTTTATAAACCCTTAATTATATAAAAGATATGCTAACAAACTTAGTAGAGCAAACGCCTCTATTTATAAAATAATAGGCAGCAAAGAGGCGTTACATAGTATAGGGTTATTAGAGACTAAAGGGGGTAGCAGAAGAGCTAGGGCAATAGAGAGAGGCAGTAGGAACGCTAGCAGGGCAGAGAGTCTAAAGGGTAGCTAGTATATAACAGCTATACCTAGTAAGCTAATATAAAAGCAGGATAATAACAAGCTAGCATAAAGGGGAGGAGGCAGCAGCAGAAGAGGCTATATATCCTCTACTCTAAGTAAACAATCTAGGCCTGTTAAGACTATTAATAGAAGTATATACTATAGCACTAGGGAACTAACAAAGGTAGATAACCTGCCTATAAACTATACCTAGCATATAATTAGAAGATTAGGAGCAGTAAAAGACCTAGCTCTAGAAGAGAGGCTAGACAAGAAACAACAAACAGGGCTTTAGAAACTAGGTAAAAAGAAGCAAGTAGCCCTCCTTAAGAGCACATAGGCATTATAGCGCTAAGAACTACTAGCCCTTATAGCAGTGCTAAAGAAAAGAAAGTTAAAGGCAAAAGCAAAGGCAGATGCTAAAAGCTAGGATAGAGACAAGAAAGAGCACGAGCCTTGCTGCTGTGGCTGCCCCTAGAAGTCTAAGAAAGAGGCTACTAAACCTAAGCGCCCCTATAGCTAGCCCCGCAAGCAAAAGGCGCTAACCCTAACGTACCCTAAAGAAGACTCTATTGCTTTAGGGAGCAAGTATGCTAAAAAGGTTATAGACGACTTTAAAGAAGCTATAGACAACACTAAAGTAGCTAAAGGCGCTGCTAAGTACGCTCCTAAGCATGACTCTAGCAAGGACAAGGATAGTAAAGACAAGGATAGTAAAGACAAGGATAGTAAGTATAAGGCTAGTAAGAGCAAGGCTAGTAAGAACAAGGCTGTAGACAAGGCTCCTAAGAACAGCAAGACTATTAGGTATAAGGCTGCTAGCAACAAGGCAGATAAGGATTTACTTTTAAGCAGTAAGCCTAATTAGGAGCGTTTTAATATAGTAGAGTTTAAGGCTATAAGAAAGAGAAAGCAAGCTTAAAATATAGCCTATATATATAGCTAAACACGCTCTTTTCTTATAAATTACGCATAGCATTGCTTAAAGACTACGTTAAAATAGCTTAAAAATAACACCCTCATGCCCATAGAGCGCCTAAAATAACTAAGTCCTTTAGATTTTTAAAAATTTTAATAAATATATATATAAAAAAAACAGGTTCTACTTAATAAGTAGGAGTTTTCTACTTAATAAGTAGCCTAAGTAGGGTTTTTCTACTTATTAAGTAGAGAAACACTTATTAAGTGGAGTTTTTTTACTTATTAAGTGGCCTAAGTGGGGTTTTTCTACTCATTAAGTGGGTTTTCCACTCATTGAGTGGAAACTGATCCGCAGTGGCATTGGGGTCGAATTGCGGCGGAATGGGTTGCTCGAACGTTGGCTGCTCAAAGGAGGCGTTCTGAATCATCGCGAACTCGTTGTCAAATGTCGCGAGCCAGGTAGGCTAGTTGGGGCACCCCAGCGACGCGAGTGACAAAATGGGGCGAAGATGCCCGTGCGGAATTGACTCTCTGCCCCCTGCGACAGTTTTGTCCATGGCGCCGTGGTCTTTCTGGTTACTATGCATGTTAGGAATACGCGGTGAGGTTGGGTGACAGCGGCGAGGGAATTGATGGTTTGGGGCAGGTCGCGGTTATGCGAAAACTCGTGACATGGCTTGCCGCGGGAACCTTGGAACCGACCGTTGCACTCGTTCGGCGATGGGACGGGGTTTGCAACCCACCGTAAGGACCGATCGGTGCGATTATTTGGTGCCTTTTGTCCCCTGAAAGTGCGATCATGCAGATTATCGTGACCGCAATAGCCTTACGGACCTACAAGCTTGTAGTGCTTGGAGGATTGAGTAGGTCTCAGCTGTGTCCATAAATCTATTGTTGAAATTTCGTGGACGGCGATATATTGTTACGGCATATATGCCAGATACTGCGCAGGGGCTTTAAGGTTGACCTTTTTGCACCAACATATATAGACCTGTATGTGTATTAATTCGAGACTATCCATGTTGGTGGTATGCCTTATTATTCTATTAACTGCTGGGAAACAGTCTATTTTATAACATGAAGTAGCAAACAAATATACATGAGAAATCAGCAGCCGTGGTCATTTGGAGAGATACCACCTTGGCTTAGCACCACCGCCACCCTCCGGCTGCCCCAATTTCTGTTGTTCTCTCTTCACTTGCTCCATGTCAGGCGATGAACAGCGCTCGCACGTGATACGAAGAACGCGCCGAACCGCAGTAATTCTTTGCAATGGTAGGCAGGAAGGTGATTTGAAACGATCAAGCACGTGACACTGGCAGTGGATTAGAAGCGTGGCAAATTCGCGGATGGGGTCTCACGGAAACCAGCCTGAGTGATTATTATGATCATGGGGCTTGATTCTAACCACTTTGAGATACTTCTTTGCTCGCCGTTGACGACTGGAGGCCCTAAAGATATCCACACTAATATCTACTGTCTTTCGAGACCGCATCGGAGGCGAAGACCGGGACAAACGCTGAAAGGAAGGTCTTCCGAATTTTCAAATCCACCTATCGATCTGATGGCAGGGATCTGAGAACACCAAAGCGCTCGTGTGGTCGACCTCTCTATTCACTGATAGCCACTCCTTTTCATTTCAAGAATCCTCCAACTCGCTGTCTGATATACCTGTCAACTCCATATTCCGAGTCAACACCCTCCCCAATTACCGATCCACGCTCAGAAACATACCCTGAAATGTTCGAGACCACACCGCGAGGCTGTGCTCATTTCTCAACATCCACCCTAATCTTGTTCCTTCGTACTGCGCGATACTGTCAGGTTTTTTTTTGGCTGCCATAATATATAGAAGCGCCCGGCCAGCGAGGCCGGAAGATGACGTGGGAATTGGCGTGGTGGGGGTGTGTTAGTTAGATCCCTAGGATATCTAGCAGTGAATATGCGTCTAGATATGGCACGAGCACATTTAATCCTAGCAGCTTATCTCTAGAATCTAGGCCAGAGGCATATACAAGCAGCAGAGCATTTGGGTAGTTCTCTCCACTTAGTTCACAATCAACGCGGTTTCCCTCTATTTACTCAGAGCCAGCCTGCTCTGACATATACCATGAGTGTAAACTGTTAGTTCTTTAGCATTGTAATTAATGTTATAGCACAATGCTGGGTGTTGGGGGCTTCTATTAGTAGGAGCGATATCGACGTGATTATACACTTGGGACTGAGTTGATAACAGCACCGTTAATTAGGAAGCCATACACAGTGTGTAGGGTTTAAAAGGAATGTTTTCACCGACTAGAAAGTCGGAAGGCTACATACATAGATTAGGCCTCGGCATACACCACTAGGATGCATTCACCAAGAGGCAGACGAACGCCATAGGACAACGAGACCACATGACGAAATATTGCCAGTGGTAAACGAGCAGAACAAACCATGACAAATGCCAGTGGTAAAAAATAGAGCAAACCATTGCAAATGCCAGTGGTCAAAAAGCAGAGCAAACCATGGCGAAAGGATCCCATGATGAATAAATAAAACAGTTTCGCACGGAAATAATTTTTCAGACTGCACGTGTGAATGGGGTACTCCCTATGCGGAGTCTCCGGAAACGCGAGGCATTTCCACGGTAGGTTCCTTCCCTTCTGCACTGGGCCGTCCCAGAGCCACCCTTGTTCTCGACAGGAGCACCCTTGGTGGTAGAGTACTAGGATCGGCCTGGATTTGGCGGCGCGGTGGATGGTCATTGTATGTCGTGATGAACTCGGGTTGGGGCGGTGGGTTCCTCTCCCGCTCTGCCTGTGCCTCTCTAGTCTGTTTCCCAAGCTCCTGGTCGTTCTGCATGATGTACTGATGAGGATTTTCGAAACCAGCCGGGGGCTTCGGAGGCTCTTTCACAGGCACAGAAGCGTTGGGTTTGGACGCAGTTGCACCTGCGGGTGTGGTTTAGGCTGGAGTCTGGGCTGGAGTCTGGGCTGGAGTCTGGGCTGGAGTCTGGGCTGGAGGGGCTGGAGGGGCGGAATATGGCGTCAGTGCGACTGGCTCGGTGGCTGGGCGCAGATACCAGCCGACGTCGATGCTGCTGCGGCGCTTCTCGGGCAAGTGAAGAATCACTTTCATATCGGCCGGGGGTCGGGGTGTCTGAGAATACTGGATCATCCTCTCGATGTACGGTAGGTCTAGATGCCGCTCCCAATGCAAATAGTCTACAACCTCTTGCTTCAGGTTATGGTTGTCTCGGCAAGTGCCAGGCGGGTTCAGGCATAAGTACTTGGTAAAGTATGTCGGGTAGCATGGTCGCTGGTCCTCGTCTGGCCAGGTATTTAGCTTTTTCATCGCGGTGATGCCTGAGTTCGGTTTTCCATCCGGGCCTGGGGGCCAAACCCAACCTCCCACGGGGGCAGCGGGCTCAATCCATTTCGCAAATGGCAGCTTTGGGATCTGGGATGGTTGGTGTCTCGGCCAAGGCGGCTCGAGGACTGCATGCTTGAACTGCGACATTGGGATTGTTACCGGCTGACCAGACTTCAGAGCCTTCATGGCTTGATTGTTACTGATGCGATTGCCGGCGACTGGTGTAGTTCCTGGTGATGTGGACGCCAGCGACGTCCAGGAGTCCAGGTTCCTTTGTGTCGAGGCGGGGAACGAGAGCTTGGGAGCTTTCTCTGCTGGTTTCGACTTCGTCACCCGACTAAAAGTCGGCTGACGCGTGGACTGGGACCGGGACTGGGGTTGGGCTGGAGGACCCTGCTGCTTGGGCCGCTGCACTGGATGCGATGCGATATTCGGAGGAGGCTGAGCAGAATTGGCAGGATTGGCAGCTTGCTCGGCAGTTCGCCGTGCCTCCGCCTGTCGCTGTCGCCGTGCCGGCAATACCACGTCACGCCAGGCAGCTTCGAGGTTCCTGTGAACATCGTAATAATGAGATACAAGGGGGTCGTCCCCTCACTCGATCAGAAGGTCTTCAGGCACATGTCGGAAGATGATACTGTCGTCGCGTTTGCATTCCTCGAGGAGTAGGTATACTTTCTCGACCCGTTTACTGACGAGCTCCACGTACTCCTCATCGTAATCTCTGGCTCGTCCTCGGGCTGCGGGAAGAGAGGCTGTTGGGGGAATGGCTGCTGGATGAGGCGTTGTTGCGGAAATGGCTGCTGGACTGATAGTTGATAGACGAGTGTCTGGTGGTATGATGGAGCAGGCACGCCATATATCTGGGTCGAGGCGGAAGCTTGCGCCTCAAGCGCTCCTACAAGACGTCAGTTACATCACAGCAAAACCACTTCATCGTATCCACTCACGAATATGGATTTCCACATCGGTGAGCTGCTGTTGGACTGCGTTGAGTGTATGCGGGAGGTTCAGCTGCTGTTTCCGGATCTGGATGGTTGTAACAAACGTCAGCGATTGGTGCTTGGGGTATCGGCCGGCGCGCAGTCACACTTACCTAGGTCTTCTTGGAGGAGCTGTCGACACTCCCTTAGCTGTTGGAGGGACAGATTGGAAAATCCGTCCGAAGCGTTTGGCACGAGCGTGCCGAACTGGGAGCGATACTGAGACACTGAAGCAAGGTTAGCGCTCCGTAAGACTAAGGTATGCGATTTCGGAGTGTACTTACTGTTTATTATCGGAGTCAGAGTATGAGGAGAGAGAAAGGGACACGGGGTCTGGGAGCGTTTCTTGCTGGGTGGGACGCGCTAATGCTAGCGCGGTCATGATGAGGTCCGTGCGCAGCTTGGGAAAACTGTACAACCCCTCCCCCGTGTACCCGGAAAGTTGACGCTTCGACTCTGATGGCATTGCTGACGCTGAATCTCGCGGTGGATTTCCGCAGCTTTGTCAACGACTTCCACGAGCGTCGTCAATGTGGCATTGCCACACTCGAAGAGAAGCTCACCGGCAAGTCATGCGTTCTTGTAGGCGCCATGAACCCGATCGCGAAAATCCTCGGTCTTGCTGTACTGGTAGGCAGCTAGCGCGGTGGCCCAAGCGACCTTGGCTCCAAGTTTGACGGCCGGTACGATGTTTTTTCTGAGCTAACCCCAGCACTTTTAGGAGATTACCTGCCTGTTTGGTCGTTTTCTTGACGGTAGGTTCGCAGGACTTGTACGCGTCTAGCACCGGCCGGAATTAAACGTCGAGGAGAATGTCTGAGGTCCAGTAGAAGTCGCGAATTTTCCCAGATGCGTGTCTAAATGATCGGTTAATGGAGTTCGTGTACAGCTTGCAGCCTTGGCCCGACATACGCTGGTTTGTCCGATCTCGAAAGCCGTGAACAATATTTTCTTAGAGGAGAAGCTCCGTGATGATTAATCTTGGACGTCGAAGAATACTAGCTTCGTGTGGCCGGTGTATAGCTTGCAGCGTTGGCTAGTAACGAGCGTGGGATTTCCGACTCGACAGTGATGCAGTGTGATCTCGTGGAGGAGAGGCTCGAGAATGGAGAAATGCTAGTAGTCGAGGCCAAGAGGTTCGATGTGCAGATCCGGGATTTCGGTGTCGTATGCTAGGCTGGTCGTTGGGGTATCTGCACAAAACGAGCTATCCATGTCGCTGATGCCGAGGATATAGAAGGTCTCGGTATCGTCGTCCTCATTGTCGTTTATGGTGTAGACGAATAGGGCGTCGTCATTGTCGCAGCGTATCGCGACGTCGGCGTGCGAGACGAACTTAATATTGATGATAGCTATATCCAGAGGTAAGTCATCACGTCGGCCGTTGCTGGTCAGAACCGAATGCCCACCCCAATCTACAGTTGAATTTACGTCCTCGTGTTTGACAATACCTGTAGACATCGTGCCAGGACAGTGGAATACGATAGGTGGTCGGGCTGGAAATGTCCAGCAGTGGAATCTGAAAGCCGGTCGGGTGGTTTGCTGTGCAGGGGTAGTAAAGCCGTTTAACGAGGCAGTGTTGTGGTGGGTATGTTAAGCAGAGGCCCTTACAAGCACGGACTTGTGCACTTGTGCCTATAGCCCTGCTGGCCCTATTAGCCCGTTTGTGCCTCGCAGACGTCATAAATAGGTCCAATTACTAAGGAGCCTCACACATTAGAGGCGATGTAGCTATAATACAGAACCGCAAGACGTTGTTAGACTACGATGACTAAGAAACCTATTAGGTATATCCATTATATAGCGATAAAAAGTACAGCACATTACCTAGCTTAGGTGGAACACTGACAATCTGCATTGTGCCTTGTTGCAGAGAGTCTGGTTTGTAACGGAGCCGGACTGGCTGCAGATAGGGAACAGATATCTCCAGTTTCCAAGTTTCCTAGCTGATTTTTCCTAGCGGTTCCATGGGGAGCGTCCTTTAGGGTGCGCTGAGTTAATGAATTGGGGGAGGACCGCTAACAGGCATTGCTTTCTGTTACACACGGCGCAGGTTCTAAGAGAGCTTGACCGAACGGAGAGGGGAAATGGACGGCATTTCTTTCGGGATCTTCACTGGCTGATATTCCATAGCTGTCGCAGCGGACGGTGCCGTACGTGGCGGCGCTTGACGGAGAGAATATGGATGCCAGCGCCTTGCTAACATGCTATCGTATGGGCAGTAAAACAGTAGCAGGGTTAGCAGCGTATCATGATCACGACAGAACACGGTCAATCGTCTTGTAGTTAAGATGTAGGATGAATTAAGGTTGTGATGAGGCTCAAGGCCAAGGCGCTTGTCGCCAACTTGGAATGGTGGCCTCGCGTCGCACACCCTACGACACCCGTGTGCACGGTCAATCTCCAGCGCGCCTTTCCAAGACATCTCCGATCCCAAACGCCGTGAACCTTGATGCCATTGAAAGGCTCGATCGCATGCCATTCTCACCCTGCTTAATCATCATCTTCCGCGTCCTCCTCCTCGGCCCCGCTAATAGTATCGTCCGCGCTGGTGGTATCGTTCTCGCCGGTGGCATCATCCGCGCCAGCTTCATCGGGCCCGAACGGCGGGCTCGTATAGTAGTCGCACTCCTTCATAGCTCGCTCCAGAACCTCGGTCAAAATTTTGAGCTCATTCGATTCTGCAGGAAGCGCTTGGACGATGAGCCTAGAAAGGAGGTGGAGAGCCAACTTCTGATGGTCGGCAAATGCGCGCAATTCCTGACGGTGGGCCCCGGATATTTCGCCGATGAACATTGCACATCCATTCATTATATGTCCACCGCGCAAGTACTGCCGGGCGTGCTGTGCATTGTGGATCGCGTTCTCGGTTTCAACACACTGAGCGAGCGTTGAAAGCACAGCTCGCCATTCCTCCTTCTCTTCGCTAGCAAGCTTCTGGATCATCTGCATGGTTGGGCTTTCAGGGCATTCATCGGAATCAAATTCCTTGTTCTCGGCCGGATATCCCTAAGTCGCCGCCGTCAGCTTCGATTCTTTGAACAGCGAGAGAAAGAGAGAGGGATTGATCACACTAGACTGAGATCCTTGAGCATGCACTCCATGTCGTCGTCCGGGTTCGTACTCATGGTGGCCTTTGTTCGCTCGGTTTCCTGATCGGTATTTATCAGCTACCATCTCCCTTGGAGAAAGAGTTGTTCTTACAAGTCGAAACTCTGCCGTCAGATCGGTGAGTAGAGTCATTGCCGCGTACAACTTGTCCAGCTGTTCTGGGGGTGTCATGGTGGATATAGTACGGGGGGTTGAAGTTGGAGTTGAAGGAGGATTGGTGGGAAGAGGTGAGAGTGATGGAGGCCTGGACGTCGGCGGCTGCGAGATTCTCACCGGTTGTGATCTCGCTGCCAAGGCCCGTAGTCTTAGCATCAACAAACATCCACGTGGGGCCTTTCCGGGCATTCAGCTTGTGCTAGCCAGGTACTTCAGGCACATTCACGTCCCTTGAGCGACTCAAGGTTCTTCGCAATGGCTGTCACCCCCTTAATGAAGTCCCGAGGACAGTGGAAGGGCGTATCTCCGGAGAAAGTCAAGGTCTCTTTTTCGTCTACCACGGCTCGAGTATCACGAGTGGGCTCTTATGGAGCATCCCGTCGACATCACCAACGGTGCCTCGGGCGACTCCATTCATACCACCAAGCCTGGTCTTTTACCTCTGCATTTCCTGTATCACGGCCACTTCTTTCGATAACATTGTTAATGGCTCATATTCTCTCTACTTCATATGCCCGGCTTTCGCCCCAACCGTCTCGTCGTTTCACACCACTGTAATTCCATCGAATCTGCATTGGACGCCACCGGACACATCCGAACGGCTATAATGAGCTTGTTTCTGATGCACTCCATTATGTTTCCCCTTTCTGTGATTTCATGTTATACATCTTCATTCTATCCTAATGGCATGCATACTTTATTCTCAATCACGCTCTACTATTTAATATCCCGCGATTCACGTCGAAAATGGCCGTGGAAAGATCCCATTGGCGCACTCCCGGAGTTAATCAGGGCACTTCAACATTGTGAACGCACGTCATTGCCATGATCCCTATGATAAACTCGCTCAGGGACGCAATAAAATGCGCGAGAAACGCGTTGTTGACATACGTCATGAATGCACTCCACCTTTGTGGCTCAGAATCTACGCACTCCCTGAGGTATTTAATCCGGGAACTCTCCTGCAACTCCCTCTCCTGTAAATTCTCGCGACAACCTCCCCGCCTTTCCCAACCATCGAACTTCTTGTCTCGAACACCATGGGTCTTCTCGCAAACGCAGCGTCGACAATAAACGCCTGGGGCGCACCCCCTGTGGTCATCCTAGGATGCCTTACGGCCCTTGTCCTCTGGCGTTTCATTCGGTTCACGCTCCTGCCAAAGCTCCACCCCGAGGAGCCGGTTGAGGTTCCATACTGGCTGCCCTGGGTTGGCCACGCTCGGGCATATATCTCAAACCCCACGAAGGCACTGACCGACTGTCGAATGCTCTACCACGATGACCGCAAGCCCTTTAGTATTACCATTGCCGGACGACGCATGTACATTCTCACTGCGCCTGACGACGTCACGGCTGCGTATCGGAACTTTTCAACCCTGAGCATGGATATCTTTACCCAAGATCTCATGCGTGGCTTTAATGTATCCCCCTGGGCCCTCGCCAGGGTTTTCGAGAAACCCGGAGCAAGCATGCAGTTAGTCGGCCCAAACCCACGCCGCAAGTCCTTGGCTGGCTTGACGGTCGAGCACTTCCGACGGCAATTGTTTCCCGGCGACAAGTTGACCCAGCTTGGCCAAGTCACCCTTGATTATGTCGAGCGCTCAGTTCGTTGGGAGAACATGATCGCTCCAGCATACGTCATGGCGAGCACCGGACAATACAAGGACATTTCCCTCCTTCATTGGTGCGAAGACGTCTTGCTCCACGCCGCAACTCGATCTTTCTTCGGCAACGCCTTCATTGAGCAGAGCCCGAACGTTCTCAACGACTTCCTTGCCTTCGACAATGTCAGCTGGAAGCTCATGTATCAAATGCCGCACATCATCTCCGACGACATGTTGAAGTACAAGCACGCCCTCGTCGACGCCATCGAAAAATACCTTGATCTCCCGCAAGATCAACGTCCAGGAGCAAACTGGTTCACAGAGATGCAAGAGCTCGAGATGCGCGGCCTCAGCATTTCCACCCGCGACATGGCGAAACTTATCTGCGCAATCTACTGGGTCATCAACACGAATGCTTACAAGCTTCTCTTCTGGATGCTGGCTTTCATGTTTCAAGACAAGGACCTCACGGGAAAGGTCACGGCCGAACTCGCCACATGTTTCCGTCCGGATGGCAAACTCGACATTCCTTCGCTGCAATCACAGACTCGATACCTCACAGCTCTGTGGCACGAAACCCTCCGTCTGGCCAACTCCTCCGCTTCCGCCCGCGTCATCACTGCCGACACACAACTCGGTCCGTACACCCTCCGCGCTGGCCATCGTCTCCTCATCCCGTATCACCAACTCCACCGCAACCTCGCCGTGTACGGCTCTAACGCAGAGGCCTTTGATATCTCGCGGTTTCTGAATGACGAGAAGCTGGCGCAGGATCCGAGCTTCAGGCCTTTTGGTGGAGGCTCGACGTACTGCCCAGGTCGCTTCCTCGCTAAGCAGGAGATCTTCATGGCCATGGCTTTCTTGCTGTGTCGCTTTGATGTGCAGGTGCAATCGCAGGGTGCTTTTCCGCGGATGGATGATGCGAAACCCGGGATTGGTGTTGTGAGTCCGGTCGAGGGCGATGATATGGTGCTGAGGCTTCGTGTTAAGGAGTAGGTGGGGGATATGTGCGATGATGGTGGTGGGGAGTTGTTGTTGGACGGCATTGCGGTCGTTCATTTCCATTTTAACTTGGCTAAGTTGATGGGCTTTTATTATTGGGGATTGGGTTTTCTTTTCGGAATGTTGCGGCACATCATCTGGGACTTCACGGTGTCGTAGTCCATCAGCCTCATGTACAGTGGTGTATATTCTCACGCCTCCTGGGTTTGGGTCTGCTTTCACCGTCGGCGGTTTCCACACGATTTCCTCTTGGTGTTGTTGTCTTCCCGCTCCAGTTGGACTGGCAAGTCTCGGCTAGAATTTTTTCTGGTGTCTTGGGGTTCCATTCATTTTCATTCATTCATCCACGAGGGAGTCTTGGCCCTTCTTCGGGAACCATCATCGGGCCACGGCGCCCGACTCTATCTCATTATTCATTGCGTCATCTCATTACCTCGCAGAAGGAATCCCTACCGACCGTTCGGCATATGAATGCAGCCTACTTTCTCGCTTAACTTCAACTCTCGGTTTAGAGCACAGTGCATAGGAGCGGAGTTCATATCTGGGTTCTAGAATGCCGGCACTTGTATTCAGACATAGGAGAGATGGTGTCGATCAGCGTGCGCTGTGGGTGCGGGTTCCTCAGAGTTTTTTCTGATAGGCATCAATATCATTCTTTGGGTCAATCACACATGTATTGCAGGATTTATGGTTAATATTTCTTGATGTATTTGACTCTGATCGATTTCAAGATGGACCATTCTTCATCATGGATGGCTCGGTACATTGTTTTCAAACTCTCCAACTTGCATGATGTTACTTGATACAGCGTAAGAGTAAAGCAAACTCTTTATACGTGGACTTACTCTTAGCTCGTTAGAGTGAGTCTTTGAGCAACAAAGCATTCCTGCGAGGACATAAACGGAGAAGAGACTTCTTTTTCCCCATGTACATGTTTAGGAACAGACTGAAGAAATTTTCCGTAAGTTATTTACTCAGCATGCAACATGTCGCTACTGTGTGAGAGTAAATGGAAATCCGAGTAGACCTAGCCAAAATTGGACGAAGTGCCTGCCAGCTAGTAATGGCTGATCCGTATGTTGATTGTACATGTATATTAGCCTCCCCCAACGTGTCCAACCGTACGTAACGTTTACGGTACTACCATCTTTGTCAGCGTTACGTCTCAGATTTCAGTTACGTACGTGCGGTTGACCTGACAAGGAGCTAACTTACGGTTGCACAAGCGTAACGGTTGAAGCTCTGTTACGTTACGTACGTTTGAGCAAACGTTACGCCGTAACGCTCCCCTAAGGAGCAGATTTACCTACGTGTCGCTTCCCTGGTGGGGCAAATATTCGAGGGTTTTTAGCAGGGATCTAGCTTGGCTGTGGAACATTCACTGCCAAGAGCTCTGCCAAGAGCTCAAACGTATACGTTTATACGTTTGAGCTTCACAAACGTAACGTAACGGTTGAAGAAGCTGTTCCCTACGTACGGCTCACGTGACCGTAATGAAGTGGAACGTACCAAACGTAATACGTACGGTTGGACACGTTGGCTCGTCGCACTGGACTACAAGAATTGCCGTACGTTGTGGAGAACGAACATCACTGAATTGATTCTCGAGTTCAAGGGCAACGGCAAGCAATAGCTGAACGGAATTCTTGCCTCAGGTGCTACACTTGCCTCAAGCACAACCCCTGTGGTTGATGGTGATGTACTATTTATTGGCACTCTTGCCCGTGCGCTTGTTGTAGCATTGGACAGGCAGACAGGCCGGATTATCGACAGGCTACAGTTTGGCTCGCATCCACTCGCCGTGCTCACTCAATCGCCCACTCTCTACAGGGGTCGTTTATTCGTCAGAGTGTCTACCACCGAATCTGGCGCCCCAACACTTGGTCCGAACTACAAGTGTTGCAGCTCGCATGGATCGATGAACGCAATTGCACTGCGCCATGGGCGCCTCACTCTCCTCTGGACAACGAATACAATTCCTCCAGGTGCCAACTTCTCTGGAGCGTCGGTTTGGGGCTCACAGCACTCCATCGACCCGATTCGGCAACAGGTCTTCATCGGCACCGGTCAATTTTCCTCCATCCCACCGGAAATTGAGGCATGTCAGGGCGCGAACGCGAATCTTGTGGTTGGGCGCGAGCATCTGGCCAACGAACCATGTCTTCCTCGAAATGTGTACCAGACCTCTGTACTCGCTCTTGACACTTCCACCGGGAAGATCAACTGGGCGCGTCCACTGGCACCCCTTGACGCGTGGAATGCTGCATGCGTAGCGAATCTTTTCCTAGGAGACCCCAATGCAGAGCCCGGCCCAGCGTGTCCTAAGAACGTCGGTGAAGATGCCGACTTTGGGATGGCTCCTACCTTTGTCCTTGGCTCTGAATCAACCCCCGATGGCCGAGATGTTATTGTAATTGGCCAGAAGAATGGGAATCTCTACGCTCTTAGTGCACAGCCCGGTCAGATACAGTGGGCCATCAAGACCTCACCTGGAGGTCTAGAAGGTGGATTGAGTTGGGGTATTGCCGTCGATGATTATGCTGTTTACTATACGGCCATCAATTACAACCGTGTTGAGTTTCCCTTGCCCGATGGGACACTTATCTCGAATAGCGCTTTCGGTGCGGCGAGCTTGAAGGACAGTAGGACATTGTGGCAGACTAAGGCACCTCGGAACATAACGAGCATGGTCAGCCCCGTGGTTATAAACGACGTAATATTGACCGGCGTAACGGGTAACTGGTCCGAGAATCAGATTTTCCGGAGTGGACTAGGGAGCTTCGTCGTCACGAACAAGATCACTGGCCAGATTCTGGAAGAGATCCCACTTGATAGTTATTTCCACGCCGGCATTGCAACCGTGCATGACTATGTCATGTTCGGTACTGGATATGGTGGCCTCGAGCCTCGTCAGAATGGATCCTTCCATGTTTGGTAGGTGAAATAAACAGAGGAGGCCAATTCCCCAGCTCCATTATCGGAGCAAGGCAAGAAGTTGGCGGAGCTAGAAATAAAAATAATAGAGCTTAGAAAGAAGAGACAGGAGCTCGAATGGCAGGAAGATGGGATTGCGGGGAGTAAGGGTGAGCTGTGAGTAATTTGGAAGCTGTTGTTGCATGCGGATTCTGTACTTCAATCTCGCGATTCAATTATTGCCTAACTAGCTAACTTAAAGAATCTCCATCTAACTGGAACATGAAGTAATTTCAAATGTATATTTCAATTTTTACCGTAACTTATTATTATTATTATTATTATTAATTCTTGTTTACCGTCTAATACGAGCCTGTAGGCCTACGCAGACTATTGCCGCTATTTACACTAGGTGAACAAAAAACCCCCTGTTGGCTAGTCGTAGAAGCAGCTCCTGAAGGCTTGCCTGTACTGGGGGAAAAACACCTTTCGCTGATGTGCTGTATGTGCGTCCCTAGGCAAGCGCAGGCGTGACGCCTGCGCCAGTAGGTTGCTGTTGTCCTCTAGCCTTGACCGCCTACCCTGTCACGCTTGCCTCTACTGGTGATGTCTCCCTTGTGTGTAGGTACTGCCTCCTGTCCTGTATAGTTGTCCGCTACGCTCCCCCTCCCCCCTCGCGCCTCGCCCCTAGCGCTGCTGTCGCTCCTCGCAGGCGTTGACGGCGCGTTTTGTTATAACCCCTCTGGCACCTCACTGGTAGTATGCAGGGACTATCTGCGCGCTGTCGCCGCCGTCGCACGTTTTTGGGCCCCTCTAGCGCCTCACCAGTGGTATACGGGGTCCATCCGTGTGCAGCGCCGCCGTTATCCCGGCCTCTCTGGCACCGTACTAGTGGTATGCGAAGCTTAGGTCGCTGGCGTCTGTCCGTCGCACAGCCGCTGCTGTTTTGTCTGCCCAAGGGTGTAGGGGATAAGGCGTTTCGCTATGTTGTTGTATTGTTGCTGTTAGGTGCTTAAGGATAGTCCTTTATGTTAATAGAGTTTGTGAACTGTTTTTCTGACTGTTATAGGTGTTGTTTATAGTAGCGCTGGTGTGAAAATGTGAAGGAGCAATTGCAGGGGAAGTGAGTGAGCAGTGTGGGTTGTATTGAGGGGAAACGAGGCCTATATATACCCGGTACATACAGGGATTACGGGAGGCCTAATGCAGGGTATCTCGGACCTTCACAGAAAACTCTGCACTGTCTCACCATAGAGCAGCGTTACCTACCGCACCACTATCAACGCGACGTCTCTGCGCTGGCTCTGATCTCTGTAAGAGACAGGTTCCCAGGCTTCACCACGTGGAGGTGCAGAGTCCGATTTCGAAGCCCTTTACCGTAACTTGAGGGTATATGATTAATTCTAGGAAGTTGTGCGTAATACAAATTCTCCTATTCACAGATTGTGATCACCTCGCTGCCAAGCCAGCCTTGATCGTAGTGAAGGGCGCTCGCACGTGATAGAAAAATATTTACCGGCTCCCCACTAGCGCCCAAACCGACCCTGGATCTAGTTTAGCCCGCTGAAATCACGGAATCTCTAACTCTACCTTTACTCCACCCCAACGAGATTGCGCACTTCCATCATGACTAGCAACGCGTCAAACGGAGAAATCACAAAGTCGAATCTCGTCATCATAAGTATAATCAGGGAGACCCCATTTTTATGTGTAAGGGCTGATGATTTGTATAGAAAGACGTCGCTGCAGCGAAGGCCTGCATCCAAGAGCTCATTCGGAAGGAGCACGCCGCCCACAAAGAGTGCCTCGCACACGAGCGCGCTGTCTAAGAAGAGCGTCTTCGAAAAGAGAAGGCAGCCCATGAGCAACACATCAAGAATCTAGAAGCTCTTGTTATGCATATGGGACACGGAAAAGATGATGAGACAGCTGAATATGATGTAAGTTTCTAAGATCCAGGTGGACCGTTTCAGAGGGTGATCATCTACTGACTAATGTAGGACCCATTCCCAACCAATTTGAATGCGAAACTGGCATTAGCATGAGTCGGGTTACTCCCTGATCCTGGTCTCGCTACATCACTACAGCACTCGGAGGCGGACCTCTAGATGCAGTGTTGGTATGTCTGCTTGGCTATCGTCGCGATGAGTGCGGACGCAACAGGGAGGGCGTTTTCCATCATGCAGGAACCAACCTCCATGTCGAAAGAGGAGGATAACTTCCTGGTGGCTTTTTTTCTGGAGCATGGCATGGATCTTTGCGAGATCGAGGTGGGGAGGCCAGGGTGTTCAGTAGGAAGGATTACGAGTCGTACTTTTCAGTTACTTCCTGTCACGTGAGCAGGAAGGAAGTAGGAGAGCTCTGAGCCGTAACGGTACGGTATTGAGGCTGAGAAGTATAACCGTATCCTTTTGACCTCTTGGCGGTCTTCTTGGCTACTTAGTAATCATCCTTGGCAGTGAATGTTCCATAGACAGGCTGAGTTCCTTAGTAATTCCCTTATAAAACAGCTAAAACAGGGAAGAGTAATCAACCGTTACGACGTAACTTTTCGCGAAAAGCTGAGAAGTACGAGAGCTTTAACAGGAAGTATTGTGTAACCGTAAGTCGCCTTGACATCACGGCAAGAGGAAGGAAGTAATACTAATTTGAGACGTAACAGGGACAAAATCTACTGAGTCGAAAAGGATCCTTCCTGTTGAACACCCTGCCAAAAAACCCACTCAATGAGTGGAAATCGATCCGCAGTGTTACGTGTAAATCCGCAATGGTCCAGTTCAGGTATTACTGTTTCAACTGTATAGCAGGCAGTATTTGAGAAGAGTAAGAGCTGTGGGAAGGTAGCATAAGCTACCACTCGAAAGTAGCAGTTTCAACAACAAAATGGCGTGAGAAACAAATTTCCATAAAAGAACCTGCTGATTATAATTTAATGTAGAAAATGTAGAGAGGTCCATGCGAGCAGCTGGACAGCGCGTCCAACAGGAAGTAATACTGTACGGTTGAGTCAGCTGGTCTACTGTACGTCTCAGATTTTGCGTACGGACCTACTGTACGGCTGACCAAAATTCGACGTACGGTTACTGTACTGGTACGGCTGATTACTCTGTACTGTACGTACGTTCGAGTCCCGTACCAACCGTACCAACCGTACTAACTATATTTCGCTCTTTTTGCTCATTTCTATCACGTATATAGTCCGCAAGGGTAGTAAGCTTGCTGTTTACTGCTCGCTGACAGAGCAAGTCCATATATCAACGCTCAACGTAATTTTTAATTTAGCTATCTGTAGTACTGTTGAAATCTCCTCCTTCTGCTGCTTTAGTCCTAAGTGTACGTAGGAAGAGATAGTTGTTGCTAACAATAGTAGCACGTTAAGAAGGTTAGCGCAGTTCTAAGTTATAATAGCCTAGGGTTCTGCTAATAATGCGTTCTAGAAGGCTTAGTCCTAGAGGATAGCCTAGTTAACTAAGGCGCTCTATAGAGCTCCCTTATCCTATAGGTTGTAATTAACTATATGCGTGGCTCCTGTTGCTGCTTCCTATGGATTGTTTGGCGTACGAGGACCTTAAGGTATAGGCGCTCTTCTAGCGTTAATTTTATAATTATTACAGAGGTGTTTAGTTATATGCGCATACCTATTAACAAACCTACTAGCATCTTAAATAACATAGAGGTGGCAGAGCTTATAGAGCTAAACCTTTACCTTTTTGCTGTTATCCTTAGTATACTAATTATAACTTAGCTCTGTGCTTCTATATAGGCAACTGTTTATGACCTCCTTAAAGAACGCTAAGGTGCTTCATGTAGTAACTAAGCTGCTTGCCCTTTAACTTCCTCCTATTAACAGATATATTCTCCTACTTAACCTTAAAGCGTAGCCTAACGTTCTTATAACTATCCTTAGGAAAATCCTATGCTTGTTTATTGTTGTCTATAGGCGCTATAGAACCTTCTTAAGACAACAAGGTTAATAACGAGCGTAACTTCTCTAAACAACAAAAGCCTGCGTATTAATAGTGTGTGACAAGAGACGTAGGAGACGACGACAACAACGACGACAACGTAAGAGCTTAATTGTTAGTATAGCATGCATGGCTAGCTTAAAGGAAGTTATAGAGACTTATATTAACGAGATAGGCGATAGGGATTAGAATAGATAGGATAGAGATAGTAATTTAGGAGAGAACGCTTAGAGGAAATTATCTCTCTGTCATGGTGGGCTATCGAGAAAACTCTGCTTGTTGTACAGCAGCTCTAACAGTTACACTACAGGCGCCATCGTCAACCTCCCTCAGCCAACCTCAACCTCTATATATTCTACTTAATAGTATACTTAACAGTACACTTAACAGTATACTGTACGTACGGCTGTACTGTTGAGCTTCACCGCGTACGGTTACTGTACTATACGGTTCAAAGGAGCTGTACGTACGTCCTGCTCGTGTAACCGTACGAACCGTACAGTACTCAAACGTACTACGTCCTGTTGGACGCGTTGCAGCTGGATGTATCTTTGAAGCTCTCACAGAAGATTCAGCATAGCGCAAGAAGATGTATAATTGTTGCGATGATATACCATGGGGATTCACAGCATGCTATAAATGCTCATCAACCTGGCGTGAGTCATTGATCGCGACCTAGGAAGTGATTGCTCTAATCTGGTCACGCACGTTACACCTCCCGAATCTTCACCGTCACCATACTTCGCCTCCGCGCTTGGAAATTCGGAATAGCAGCTACGCCAAGTCTGTTGCCGCACAAATCCGTGATTTCCATTTCACTTTTCGAGGTGCCACCTCCCCCTCATGTCATGATCCGTTTCGTACAAGCCTACCTACCCTGACATCCTCCGGACATCTATGGTAATGGCGAAGCGTAATTCAATCGATGAGCTCCTGTTGCGGCTCAGCATCGTGAGTAGCGTCAGCTGTGACAATCTCGAATGTTTCCATGATTGATACGAAGACAGGATCCCAGTCCTAATAACGCGATGGCAATTCCTGAGGCACTCTGAAACGAGCGTGCATTAAAGTCTTGCGCCGACGAAGCAGTGCGAGTCGCCCAGGAAGCGCTACAAACCGCAGAGAACGCATCTCGGGTACAGGGCACACGTGTTAGGCGTCTCGAGGAGCTAGCGGGCATTGCCGGAATCATGCCAGATGATGTTGAATGGCACCAACAAGCAGAGTCACAGGATGGCCATCTTGAGGAAGAGGATGATTCATCCATCTTCGAGGTCTCATGCTTATGTGTACGTTATGATGACAATTCTTTTACAGACATTCTGATCAAACACAGTGCAACAATGATAAATCTGTGGTCGCACCAGCAGAACAGGATAGCCCTACTGCCATCAGTGAGACACATGCCGAGTCTTCAGTATGTTACTCCTCTTTCATACATCATTACTGCATGATGTAACCGCACATCAACGTCTCTAACCAGACACAGGGCAACATCGAACCCGCACGCCAACGCATCGCCATTCTTCGAATCGTAGGCGACACATCCAAAGCCCCCAGATATACAGAGAGAGCGAGATGCCAAGCGCATAGAAACCGGCTCGGAGCTGGCTTGCAAAAGAGCGTGCCAAGGCCAAAAAGAGAGAAGCGGACTTCCATTGGGAGAGGACAATTGGTGAAGAGCTGGAGAATGAGTATATATGCACGAGGAAGAGTACAACTGCGGATCCTCTCGGTGCAAGAAATGCGTGTCAGATTCAAGATTGGTGAAGCTCAAGGGTATTGGTGAGGATGTACACATTGAAGCATTCGCTCTCTACGAATCACTTTGGTCTAGTATCCATTATTTTCATGATGATGGTGGAGTGAATGATTGCAATGAATAGCTATTTGATCTAGAAAGGCCTTTTCAGGTGATCTGTCCCATGATGAGCTTGCGATTGGGCTGATATTTTCCCCATGACGATTTTGGTTTACGAGACATAGAGGCTAGTTGAAGTAAAGGATCCATATTCTGCGTACCATGCACGATGCCAATATTGTCTCAGTAGTTATCGCCGACTCGCTGACTCGCTGACTCGATATTAGACGAGAAGAGGAGGTGGGAGGAAGATGCTTTTCATTCACTGTCCCATCGCTGTCTTATGTTTGGGAGAAGACCTCGCTCATCGTTTCTTCCCCAATATCAGCTCTCTCCCCCACCTCGAGCACGAATTCCCAGGAATCGAAGGAGCACCCCGCATCTCTCATTCCCCATATCCGGACAAAGCTCCGCAGCGATGCTCGAGTCTCTCCCTCGAGCGACTTTTCAGTCAACCCCCTACACCATATGAAAAGTCCTAGGCTGTACCTCTCTTTTATTCATTCTCTCTATAGTTTCGCCAAACATGAGACCCCGAACATAGCATTCTCCTATGAAAGTGTGTTTCCCATCCTGATTCGGACGAAGGACATACGGTGTAGGACCACCGAAAAGCACCACAACAATGTCTCCTGACTTCATTGTGCGAGGGCCCATGCCGAGAAGGCCAGATTTGGTAATGAAAAACGATTTTACATTTGCATTTTCGATCATCGCAAATTGAAAATTCCAGCAATCTTTCGACGAACATGGGTGCAAGTGGGCTACAAGTGCCACTTCCCGGTCTGAAGCATCTTTGCTCCCTGGATGTAGCTCAGATACCTTGGCATCTACCCAATCTATGCTCTCTTGTTGCTGCTTAAACCTTCCAAAGGATCGCTGGTCCATTTCTGCATGAACTTGCTCCGCCATCTGTACAAAATCGCTGGGAAAGGCGCTCATCAACGCCTGGTCGGTACCTCCCCCCACCAACGAAAAAAGGAGGTACAGACCAAGGTATGTCCCAAAGTATGATAGGTTGTCGGTTACGTCTGCTTCGTTTCCAGTAACGCAGGCCTCGTCCTTCCTGGGGTAACGAACCGAGGAACCTCCAACTAAGACTTGAATTGTAAGCAGTCGTGCTTACTCATCTCCTGCATAGCCATCTCGGCTCATCACACACATCACTCACACAAGAATACACTCATCTACAATCCATCAAAACCACCGCCCCCTGCTTACATGAATAAAAGCGGATTCGGGAACTATCGCTTAGTAACTCTCCTGTTTGTTCAAGAACAGCCTTCCAACACTCGAGTATAGCTGGCAACGGGTCGTATTTTCCTTGTGTGGGAGCATCCGTGAATTTCCTGGTCCACTCAACATTTTCAACCTCGACACCTTGGAGACCTAGAATGAACGGCTCGCTGAAATTTTCACCCATCGAAATTTTATTTTTTTATCCGCATGCCTTTTTCTCGGATAATTTACGTTGAGCGAAGGGGATGAGTAGGCACAGCCCTTGTGCCATTGACACCACCCTGGGAACCCTTGGGTGCCATCATCTGTGGGCTCCGCATAGGAGAGAATGTCCAGGTCTCTTTGGCGCCTTATCCAGAATTTTGTGGAGTCCGAATATACCCGCGTGAGTGGTTTGCTGTAGTCTGCTTCGAACGTTGAACCATGGTCCAGGAAGGTGCGGGGGCCGCGGAGCCCTAGGATTGCAAAGATTCTATCCCGTTCATCCGTAACCTTCCAGAGCTTGAATCTGTACAGCTTCGAGGGCACATCCTCAAATCTAATGTATTCTTCTCTCGCGTAAAAGTCGCGCCATAAGGGTTCCAACCCAAATTCATTCCATAGCCAGATTCTATCCTTAACGTTCATAAAATCCTGTAGGGCTTCCAAAGCTAATTTCATGGAGAAAACGTTGGGCAAGCTACCATCTTCAGCTATGCAGGTAAACCCAATCTTATCCAGAAAATACATTCCACTGGTAAACTTGACCCATTCAAGTTGATGTGTTCCCCAGAGTATAGCGGCCCTGGAGGTGGCAACTATTTCCTGAATGACCCGCATTCTCGTAAAATATAGATTGCTGCACAACTTCGCAAATGATTCCTAACTTAGCTAGTCGATTAGAGGTAACTCGAAATTTTTTATCTTCGCATCCGACGGAAATACTGTGCTTTCTTCCATCGCATCTAAATTGAATATCGTCCAATCCAGCTCACGTATGACGGATATAAGCTCAAAGTCAGGTTTGGAACCGTCCTCTAGGTCCATTCCTAGCCATATCAAAACTCTTTTGGCGGTCTTCTAGACCTCAAACATGGGATTGACTTGATGACCCTTTCCTCGTCATATTTTTGGTCAATGCAAATTTGATCGATCCATAGGAAATTGCACTCCTGAGCTCGTCGTCGAATGTGGGCGAGTGCTACATTCAATGTAGTTGTAAGAGGTATTACACACCCACCGCAAAAGCGTTGAGACGATTCGGTACTCTGTGGCTGCGCACCCCAAACGTAGCTTAAAACATCATAAGGTGGGGCTTTGTCGAGTGCATACTCAAGCAACGAACATGGTGTGTATATGTCTGTCTCCGGGTTTTGTTCGGGATCCTCTGATGGTTCGTGGAACTTGATCAGCCGTATGCTAGGCCTGCTAGCAATTCTTGTGTATTCGTAAGGTGGCATTAATTCGGAGGACGGAATGGAGGCGATGTAAGTACTCATTTCAGTGCCAAATGTAGTGAAACGTTCTTCGGCTAGTGCGAGGTGGATGTTAGCTGAAATTAATGAGATTTACGATGACTAGCGAAGATGCTGGCAAGAGGCGATGAGGATGTTCGCGAAAATTTGCGGGAAGTTATCTGAGGGCAATGGCCAGAGCCGACGATCCCGTAATGCTGTGTGGTACTTCGTAATGGCAACGTTACACGACAGAACTAATGTTGTAACGATGCAAGAGAGCTGGCCACTGACCAGTCTGCAAAACCCGTAACGGGAACGGCAACGTTACACGACAGAGCCGGTGAGCACGTCGGCCACAGCCAGTGAAGATTCTGACTGAACCGATGAGCCTGTAGAGTTAAAAGTCACTGCTAGCTCCTGCCTATCCCCATTTCCATCACCGCAGCACGTTAAATGGATTGTACAGCCACATACCTAAACGCTAATGTACGTTCTTCCTTAACATAAAATGTGTCTCGTTAGTAGGAAAAGATAGCCACCTTCTTTGATATAGTGCAGATAGCAGCCATTGATTTTTGCAGCGGCAGGCCGCGATTGGTCCGGCGCAGTTCGTAGTGACAGCGCATAACCACCCCATGCCGCAAGTCTATCATCCAGCTCAGCCGCACCAGCCATCGTCGGCTCAACCTGTCCTCCCACACATGTGCATGCATATTGACCCTACAACAACTATTCACCGACACTCTTTCGTTCAGAGACGATCTCAGATCGTGATCAAGTAATATTCCTCTTAGATACCACGCTCGCTGGAGCCTAGAGGATTTTTGTCGAGCTTAAGGACTGGCGTAAGCGAGTATCAAGCCTCTCTTTCAGCTTCGTTTCTCGCACGGCTCATGATTTCTCTTAACAGTCACAAAAAGTTGCAAAGTCTTGCTTCCAGAGGCTATTATATTATAGTACTCTTAACACAGGACTTTATAATCGCGAAGGACGGCGGGGCGAATTGCGCGCAAAAGTTAAAGCTCAAGCCTTCCGTCCCACTCTACATGTTGGCAGTGATTGCCATGGGCGAAATTGGCCCACATCCGACCTAGCTCATGGGTTACGGGAGAAGCCAAGGAGTTGGAGGGTTCGAAAGCTATACCTAATTTAGAACGAGTCTTACCCAATGAAGTAAGGAGCTTATTGGATCAGGCTAGAGCATACCGCACAGTGAATGCTCAGTACCAATCTCATATAGCCCAAAGTAATCTTTCTTCCTATTTGCAGCAAAGGGCAGCCTCCACGGGCGAAAGTGGGGTTCGCCCTTCCTGTGACCATATCCTGGAATTTCCTGTTTTATATCCCCTCATGGGTTACGGCATAAACCGTAGGCTTCTTAGACGGAACACAAATTGTCAATGATTCTATCTACAAATTTCAGGGAGAAAGCTGGATATATAGCTCCTTTAGTTCTTCTTTCCAGATCTGCTCTACTGCAACCCACAGGATATTGTTGCACAAACAAAAACTTTGATACCAGGGTGCAGCATATGTTGTTATAGCTCGGCCTTCTACAACAGCTGGTTCAGGGTCACGGCTATAGTTTCTCGATATTTGCGCAGATTTATCAACGCTTGCTACCATGGACAACAGCATGGCGGGTGCCCTGTGGTGCCTGGTTGAAAGTCCTAGACGACTTCTGAAGCTGCGGGTTGGCATTTGAAAGTGGTACATCCCGTCCCAAGAGCATCAATCGACAGTCCCATCCCGTAGCATAGAATGAAATCAGTAATGATGATGAAGCAGTTAAATGAAATCGTATTTCTAGAAGACCACCCACTCCTACATATCATACAGAAATCAGAGAATCCAATAACCCAAATCGTGGATATCCAGTTCCGCAACGCCATCACGCCTCATTCATCCCTATTCCGTAACTTTTCCCACTCACTCATCGCCTATCTATACGCGGGATGCCCGTACGGCGCTTGCGAATACCCACTATAGTGTTCCTGCTGCTGCGGCTTCGAAGTGACAAAATCCTGCGGATTATATTTGTACTCATATTTCCGATCCTCTGGATATTGATTCCCTTCCAGTCTCTTCCTCGCATTCTCATGTTCCTCGGTTGTCTCCTGCATAGTCGGCAATTCCGCCGCGAACCCTTTCTGATCAATACCAGGGGATCGGATGCCGTCGGAAGCATAGGAACTCGGTCTCGAGCCCACAGAAGAAGCGTAGTCATTTGAAGCTTGTGACCACCGGCCTTCCGAGGGGTTTGGAGAATGCCCGGAAGCATCGGAAATTGTGGAATATCGATCTGGCGGTTGGAGGTGGCCCTGCGATTGATGTTGCTCGTGGTAGTAGTCGCCAGGCAGCTCCATGACAATGTTGTTGGCGCCCTGGGAGTGTTTGGGCGGGATGTACTGCTGTCCATTTTGCTGCCCCTGCATTTGCTGGACGTGCATTGAGTTGTGTGGGAAGGTGGGCGACCGCATAGGGGACATGGGGACCTGGTATGGCTGATTTGGCGAGGGGAGCGGGGAATGGCCTGGGGAATGCGGGGCCTTGGAGCGGTCGGCTGGGTTGTAGGTTTTCAGCTTGCCGCCCTCCATCATCGCGGACAGTGCGCCGGAATCCAGCAACTCGGCCTTCTTGATGAGTCGATCTACCAACGTTTTCGATGCCTTTTTCGTCTCTTTCTTGACAAAGCCGACCATGGTCATGTTGCACTTGATTTCGATATCCTCGCGCAGGTACAGTCCCTCGGGCGGTGCGCCGAGACCGAGTTCGCGCGACTCCGGGGGTTCTCCGGGCTGGTTGCCGCAAATCTGCCACTTGTTGCGAAGGTCTACGCCGGCGGGCGCGTAGATGTGTGTCTGCAGACCCCAGGGCATATCGTGGAACACGCCCTTGAACTTGATTTTGCCTGACCCCATCTTTCCCACTCCCGGAATATATTGTATGCGCTCCTCGATCTCGTACCAGGTGGAATAGAACTCGTCGGCGGGCGCATCGCGTGGCGCCTTGATGCCCTCGAAGCCGATGACGAGGGGGTTGAGTTCGATGATTTCGCCATGGCTGTGGAGGATGTCCACAGCGAGCTGGCGGGGAATAAAGGAGGGGATCGGGGTGATGTTAGTGTAGTTGACTTTCTTTCGCATCATTTTGGCGGGTTTCGTGTAGATCGTTTGCGTCGGCGCGGAGGTTTTCGTCGCAGGCGAGGTGGGAGGAAGTAGGTAGGCGAGGGAGGTGGGACAACGGGAGGAGAGCCGTGATAAAGCAAATCTCACTGCATGCACTTATTCGAAGGCTGAAATTGGCTGAATTCCAAGTCTAGATCGACGGCTTGGCGAAAGCGGGACACGTCATGCACGTGGCTCAAGGATGATGTCAGATGGTGAATGTCGACAAGAAACGAAACACTCTTTCGGACCCCAAATATATGCCTTAGGCCTTTGTTTCGCGGTGCTTCGAATGTGTGACTATGCGCGAGGAGATTATCACATCTCGGGGTCTTTCATCGATTATCAATTGATTTTGTCTCCCTTTCTTTGCTGGTTATCTATTTTTAGACTGAATGGGTCAGCAACGCGCATGCCTCATTAACTCGACTCGGCACCAGAATTTCCGGATGGTTGTTCAGCTTGGTTCTTTAACTCGGCCGGCCGCAGTCTTGACCTAGGGAGATTTCTTACCCAGTCGATGCGTTTGCGCAGCGAGCTTTGAATCAAAACCCGCACCCGGCATTCCAATTTCCCGTAGGTGGTGATGGTCACCCTTGGCAGAGTCTGCGCCACAAGGGACTAGTGCGACGCCACAGAGACCCCGCTTGGCGACCTCGCGTGGCGACTTCACACGGCGACAAACGTGGAGTAGCAGTATCGACAGGATTTTCCATGTTCTGAGCGGACGTGGACGTCAATCCCGGTCCACAGGTGCCCTTCGCGTTCGCGTCAATTAGTTACGGATATGTCTTCATGCGAACTTTCAATCGTCGTGGAAGGAGAGGAGACGACCCGAACAACCGGTGCCACTGGTCATTTGTTTTCCACGATGCCGGTGCAGAAATAGGCAATCTATTCCAAGTATTGGTGATAGATCTTGATCGCCTGTGTTACCAATTCGACAGACGCGATGGAGTTGACATCCTCAATCCAACTTCCGAAGGTCGCTTCGAGGTCGTGACTATCCGCGCCAGTCGATATAGGCACGCCACTGCCATTCTCAAAAAGGAGCCATCTCCATGGAACGGTACAGATCGGTGTCAGGACTGGACTGTGAACTGTTTGATTGCTCTTGAGGTCGAGGAAATGATACCTCCGGGGACTGCTCAATGGGTCAACGAACTCGTGGGGAAATCGGCGACGGAGTTGGCACATGTCTTAGGGTGTAGATGGATTCCTAACCGGCCAGAATCGTAGGGGTCAGATGATGGTGAGACGCAACGCATTTTCCGAGCCCTGAGGTATCCGTTCCAAACTTGTACGCAGGGCCGTCCCATCTGCCATGAATTCCATGTCCGTAGGGAACGCAAGGGGTGAGCGATCCTCATCTCCAGTCGATCATGCCATTTATCTGTGACGTAGGATTGTTTCGACGTTTCCGAGCCATGCTGACGGTTGTGGGAGGGATCCGAGCCGACGGAACGTTTGAGATTTCAGGCCGCGCAGACGACAAGAAACGTCGACACTGGCAGGGACGAAAATAGCAGCCATCTAGGTCGACAAATTGTTTGTATGCACAAGTTTTCGGAAATCGAGAAATTCTCCGCCGTTAGTACTCCTTTGCAAGGCTATACACTGATTGGTCGCGTTTCCAAGGTTGCCAGCGCACTTAAGAGGGGCACGTGATCTGACAGGTTGTCCGCCCGTGAACATCGAGCAGTATATCGGGCGAATTTGTAAAGAGGTGGAGAATGAACGCCTTTGGATAACGTTGTGGGCAGTAAAATCTGGTGCTGCGACTCAGGTTGGGCCTACCGAGAACAACTATTTGACCTCTCTCTCCCAGAATCCGGGAAACGCGCTTGCTGGAACGTCTGCTGCCCCACAAACAAAGCCGGTGACGAGACGAAATTCTGCTGGGCCCTATATTCAAGGCTCTGTCCGCACTGGGGCTTTAACTTCCGCGTCGACGAGTTCTGCAAAGCGCGCTGCCAAGCCAAACACAAAGAAAAAGGGATTGCGAGGTGTGGTTAGAAACACGAAGCTCAAGCCGGGACAGAGGCCGTTCATTCACCTCCCAATGGTTTCTGTTCATCTCTGGTGATTCCCCGGGATACAAGAGCTTCTCCGATCTCAGCCCCCAGGATACCGCAATCACAGTCAAAGAAGTCTTTGATAAACTCTGCGACCACAGCACAACCAGCCATGACACATACGCTCGTATGTCACATCCCGAAAACCACATGACATATATCAAGTCGAACCACTGTGTGGCTGCCTAGTTGATTGCTAGGGCAAGCAATCCAATGAAATATAAAGACGGAGACTCGCAGCGTGCATGCAACACCTGCACTGGTAATTCTCAACGTCCTTGCGTCCGGTTCGAACAAATCAACGGCAAGCCTGAAACCGTCTTGGTTTTCTATCCTCGCCCAGACGGCTCAAGGCCCCAGACGCAACATGGCGAGATATCGACTTTTGGCTACACTCGCCCCGCGGCTCATTTCGCTAGTGTCAAGAACGACTGGGTGCATGGCACAGTAATACCTAACTCCCCATTATAACGATTCATAACATTTCCGATCTAGCTCAAGCAACTGGGATCATATAGTTGCATTTTTCATTTATCATACAGCTTTTTCTGCTGGTATTGCACTTGATCATGCAGCTTTTGCTGCTGGTATTGAAGGTTATTAAATGGCCTTGGCTGGTCGAATTTCATCACCCAGTGTTGGTCAGGTGGCCTTTACTTCTTCCACATGTAGATTTGGCCAATTGGACTCCAATTCCAGATCTCTGAGGTTTCTACCGTTTATGTTGTCAGAAGGCTTTGGGTGGCGCATATTTTACGGATGGTGTGTCATATATGGACGCTGACCATAGTCCGGACGCCTATCTAGAGGTATGCTACACAAAGAATGTAGGCATGGATGTCTCGAGATGTAAATAGTATATATTCAAGGATGTTGGAGGTGTCTTACACTCCAGTTCAACTGTCCCTGTCATCTTATATTTAATTTCTTCAATCTTCAACTACGGAGGCCAGTTTTCACCGGCTCCAATGTTGACTCTCATAGATTCAGTATCAAGGTCCAGGTGGTGGGTGCCAGGATGGTACAACTACCAGCAACATTCATCACCCATGTTCTCAAAAGACTTATGGCTTCTTGAATATCAAGATTCCCTCACAGAGCGACGAGTGCATCATCGTAGATGTGTCAGCACTGAGCCGTGTTGCTTTCGTGCATCAAAATGTGACCTTGGGAGCGACTCATCGCGTCCGCGGATCGCCCGCGGGCCCGTGCCCGTCGCGCGCTCATACTAGCGAGGTGGTCCGAGCCGCAGAGTTGCTATATGCGGCCGACTACTATCATCTTTTCTGTCCTCAACGCACACAACCACGAAAAGCACACGTAGCACCTTCTGCATAACAACTAGTAACTAGCACGTCTTGGCTTGAGGGGTAAATTAACACTGCAAATAATATGGTGAGGCAGCTTACAATACCAAGAACGTACCCCATTTGTGACCGAATGAAAGTGATCTATATTCGTGCGTGGATGTGGATGAGACCAGTATCCCGTCGCGCATGTGAAGAAATGGACGCGAAATGGACCAGAAATGGGTAGAACACGTACTAAATATTGCTCACGTCCCTTTTCAACCCTTATCAATCCCTATTGGTTGGTCGTATCAGAATCAATCATCTACATACTACGTAGCCAGACGCTACAGCAGTTTAGTCAGCGAATTTAATAGACGAGAAAACCGTGAATCTAAAACGGGAATACGGTACAAGAGGATGATGCAATAGACGCAGCTTCACATATTGCCAACATAAACATATCATAATATCAGAACTCTCCATTTCATGCATTGCCCTAACCCCCACTTCACCCCCGTCTTCCCACAAGCCCAATACTCTCCATCTCAGGTACGTACGCTACACAAGCTCAACCAACTCTCCTCGCCCCAGTAATCTTTCTATTCTCCCTTAACCGTTTCGCCTTCAATCCCTCCCGTCTCCGCTTCTTCCACGCGCGATTATTCTCTCCCCTATTCTCCCAGAACCATTTCTGGAACTCACTTTCCTCCTTATCCTCATCCTCATCCTTGTCTTTAACACCCTTTTTCTTTCCCAAAGGCGTCTTCATCGCATCTCCGTCCTCATCATCGTGCTCTGAGCCGGCGTCACCGTCGTCCTGTTCCTCGTCTTCATCTTCCTCGGCAATGGGTTCAGGAATACGGGAAGACGATGCGTTAGCTTTGGTGTTCGCAGCCATGACATTATCTTCGCCCTCACTTTCGTCGTCGTCATTAATTTCCTGACTTCCTTTGCGCCAAGGGAACGAAAAGCGTCGTCCGAGAGCAGCAGTGTCCGGGGTCGGGGCGGCGCTCCTCAGACCCCTCCATTCCAGATCTTTTTGCGTGAATGGGGTTACGGGGGGATTTCCCGAGGCAGAGGCATCGACGTCCATGGCGTCGGCGTCAAAGAAGCTAAAGGAGGTGTTGATGGCTAGTCCTTTGGCTGGGGTGGAAGAGGCTTTGGAGTCGGGTGTGGATATACTCGGTGGTTTCGGTCGCTTGAAGAGGGCTTCGAGTGGGTGGACTTCTTTCTTTTCGTCGGGGGAGGAGGGCGTGAGGATCATTGAAGGGGCGTTGGGAGCTAAAGCGGGGGAGGAGGCGGAGGACTCTGCTTCAGATGCGGCATTTTCGTCGTCACTTGATGAAGAGACCACCGACGACTCGTCGGATTCAGATTCGGATAGCGAGAGCGAGGGCGTCACTTTCTTTACCTTAGCGCCCTTCTTAGACTTTGGCCTGGTTTTTGAAGATTCGGGATCGGGGGCGGTCGAGGACGTCTTCTCCGTTGTGGGCTGGGGAGACACGCTGGGCTTCAGCACAGCCTCTAGTGCGGGCTTATCTACCAACTCCAGCACTCTTCTGTTCCTAGCCTTTCCCGTCTCAGCTTCAACCACGTTGCCATCCTCATCTACCCATCCAGTGCCGTTGATGTATTCGACCGCGGTCTTCTTCTCAGTGGAGACTGCGGCGCTTTTGAGGAAGCTAGGCTGTTTTGTGCTCTTCTCGAATTCGTGGACAACCACCTCGTTCTTTGACCTGGAGCTCTTGTCCTTCTTTTTGTCCTTCTTTTCCTTGCGAGCAGCTTCGGTAGCGGCAACGGGAGTCAGCTTCGCCTTGAACAGCAGCTCCGGCTCCTTCGTATACTTAGACGCCTTGCGCTCCCGCTTGTCCTTGTCCTTTTTGTCCTTCTTTTCCTTCTTGTTCTTTGCCGTGGGCTCTGTCCACCCTCTCTTTACCTTCCTTTCGTTCGCCAATTCCACCCCTTCCAACACGCCCTTCTCCTTTTTCTTCTTTTCCTTCTTCGCACGCTTCGCTATGCGACTGTCATCTTCCAGCTCATCCTCGACCTCGTCGGCGACCTTGCGCTTCTCCGGCTTCGCTTCTTCGATCCGGACCTTTGACCCTTTCAGCGTCGAGCCATTGAGCTTCTTCTTCAGCTTCTGCGCCTCCATTGCGGGGAGCTCAACGAATCCGAAGCCTTTCTCCGGAAACGTTTCAATGGTGTGGAAGGAAACGTTCTTTGCCAATGGGAGCACCGACGGCGCGAGGTAGGCCTTGAGGAGCGCAGGGGTGAAGGGAGTGACGTGCAGTCTGACGAGCTTGTTATCAGTGTCTTGCGCGGGTTGCGCGTCGCTCGATTTGGCCGTCGCGGCGGTCGTGTGCGTTGGTGGTGCGGTCGTGGGAGCTCGAGCCTGCTTCGTCTTACGCGCTGATACAGCTGGCATCGAGCCTTTTCACCGCGTCGGTACCTCCCTGGCCGGCCTTTCTTAGGAGCAGGAGGCGCAGAAGGCGAGAGCCATGGAGTGCACAAAGAGTATATATAGACGATTAATTAAGCAGCGGCCCTTTGGGGTAAGCGTAGGTGTGTGTAAGTAAGGGAGCAGAGCTGGTGGGGAGCCACCTGCAGGCTGGATGAATGAAAAGCTTAGCGCCGGCAGATTGGGTGCGTCCATGAGGATCGGCATGTGATCCGTGTGTCGGAACCGCGCCCGGCCCCGGAGAGCAGCGCAGAGCCTCGAGGCCGGTCGCGAGCAGCATCCCGACGACATGGCCACTTGACGCATCCAACGACGAGCGAAGATGAAGAGACAAGCTCCTTGGTTATTATTTCTCGTGACCCTGGTGACCCTGCTCTCCACCGCGCTCGCTGCCTGTAAGCCAGCATCGCGACGGCTGCCCTGATTATTCGCTGACACCGGCGAACAGCACCCACATCGTTTTGCAAATGCACCTGCTTTGGCAATAGCACCATCGTCGCACTCGACTCCCCCGTTACGCAGAAGACCGCTCCGGCATCGCTGAAAGAACGCGCCTCCAAGAAGAAGACTTGCAATGACTGCAACCGCCAGTTCTGCCTGAGCTATACATTCTGCAAGGGCGAGAAGGAGGACAACGTCTTCACTACCTGCTTTCGTAAGCGGATCAACAATAACATGGCTGAGATGGCCTGCCGAGAGTGGAGTGCTAACGGCCCTTAGAAAGAGACTCTACAAAGGATCAGGCAGTGGTGTACATCTTCATATTTGCGACCGTGGGGCTATTGAGCTACGCCGCAGTGAGACCCTGGATTGACCAGTGGGCAGAGGTGAGGAATGGCTCTTTGTCTTCCGAGAGATTCCCGGGGACACAGGCAGTAAACAACGTACTGATAGTGAACAGAGAGCCCGAGAACGAAGAAGCTATATCCCCGTATCAGGCCAGGCGGAACAATGATGCAATAGGCTATGGTTGGCGTTGTATTGGACTTTGGAAACAGCAATTGATTGTTTCGCATCTTGAAGATACCCTCCAAAAACTATGTACACCAAACGAACCCATATCCCCGGCAACTCCGTGATGCATGCATCTAGCCGTAACACAATCGTGTACATATGGGGAGATCGAATATGGTACAGGAGCAGCTCCAATCCTGCTCTCAAGCCTCGACTCATGTCGCTTTGGTGCCTCAGTCGTCTTTCTTCGAACCGCCGAACGCCCACCCCAGCCAGCCTTTCTTTGCCACTTCCGCTGTCTTTGCGGCCTCTTGATCCAGTGGCCCACCGACTACACCAGCAGCACCAACTGCTGGCTGGCCCGATCCATTCGCTCTTGCATTTTGCACTGCTTGTGTGATCCCCAGACCCTGATCTTTGGCTGCCTGCTCTCGCTGGAGTTCCAGGAAGGTCTTCTGCCTTTCCTCTTTTAGCTTCTTGTCTTCGTTCCACTCGCCATGTAGCCACCACAGCAGTCTCGACGAGACTCCTCGCTCGGCCTTTTTCTGCGCCATTGCCTCCTCCTCTTCTCGGATGCCCTCGACCAGCGCCGCCTGTGCCGGTGTTGCGTGCCCTTCCAAGACCGCCGTTCGTGCGATCGCTAGAATTCTGGCCTGCTCTTTCTCCTGCTGCTCAAAGAATATGGCGCGCTTTCGACGATTGTAAACGATCATGTCTCCGATAGAGAATACGGCCAGGACACCAAAGCAACCTATAGAGAGTCAGTACATATCCAATTGTACCTCTATAAATTCGCTGCTGGATCGCAAGAATTTCGAAGTGTGAGAACATACCTGTTGCGAAAATAATTCCATACACCGTTAACCTGTGCGCCGCATCCGCGAAATTCCTCCCATACAAGTATGCAACGTCCCAATTCGTCACCTGTGCCAGTTTTGCCTTGTTCGCCGCCTCTCGTAACCGCTTGACTTTTTGCTGTGGGGTTTCATTCTTGGGCGCTGGCTCCGCGAATTGGAGGGTTGTGGATCGACCGCCGGGTTTGGTGTGTGCCCAAACTCCCGTTGGAGTAAAGCGTGTGGCATCTCTGGCCGTTTTCTTTCCCGACATGTTGGCGTCGTGAATTGGCAGAGCGGCGGGGAAGAGCGATGGACGAATCGACTGATGCAAAAGTTGATGATGCGGAGATCGCCGCGGCGGGTCGGCATTGCGGGCGAAAGCTCTCCAAGGCTCGGAGCGGTGATTGTTTTTTCCATCAGTGCTACACTTCATCCCATCCCGGCCTTCGTGATTCAAGACAATTCATCTGCACGCCTGACTGTCTAGCTTTCTCCGCCTGTTTTCGATCCGTCGGAGACCTCGGGTGATCAATTCTGAAGTCACCGAAGTTTGAGGGTTCGCAATCACGGGACGCCCACCGCAATTCCCCTCCGTACGGAAGCGCGCCATGTGCCCAGTCACAGACGTTCACGGACGACGGTGTGGCTGAACTGGGGAGAGCTTGCGCTTCTCTAGTAACTGCCTTTTCCCAACCACATTTCCTTCAAGTCTGCTGCAAATATGGCGGAAAGCAGCAACGGCTCTGGCCAGTCGTTGGAGGAGATTCTCAGGACTCTGGCTAGTCTGGCTCCTGCCCAGAATTCTGCACCACAGCTGCACCCTGGCCATGTCGCATATCCGCTCGGAATCCAACACAATCCCGCTTCTCAACAACTCCCCTTCAGCAACCAAGCCCCTGGAACTTCTGGAAGTAGCGTGACTCCAGATTTAGGGCTGAATAGCTACCATATACCACAACAACGGCAGCATCCCCCAAAACCGCAAACACCTGCCACAGACCCTGCAACGATCACAGAATGGAAATTTGCAATACGTTGCGTGAGCAAGATGGATCAACAGAACCCTAACTTTGCAGTGTCAATTCGCAAGGTAATGGATACGATACATTACGCCAAGATCCCCAGACTAACTATGCATAGCTGATGAAAGCCCAGGAGAAGAGTGTACAAGACTGGTAAGCCAAGCGGTCCACTTGCATTCATGTTGCTGATACAGATTAGGGAGACTCGTAGAGAGCGCTTCATTGAGGAGCAAGCAAAGAAACGTGAGCATGATCAAGCGAATAGAGCTGCTCTGTATGTACCCAAATTTGGAATTCGAGCCCTGGTTTCCGTTCTGATTCTGGCCGCTCGTTTTAGGTCTCTGCCGGGTTTACAAGACCTCATGCCGCTTCGGGTATGTGAACCGATCATATATTGGCCTTAAAACTAATAGCCTTGTCAGACTCCAGAAGAAGACGAAAAGGAGCTCAAACAATATGACATGAAAGTATATCGAGCGTGCCAGGCCATGGTCACGCAGCAAACTACGGACCTTAAGCAGCTTGGCGTTCCGTTCTTCGGCGTCCGACCCAATCTCATTCTTCCTGACGACGCAGCACCCTCCACAGCCGACGACGATGTGAATCAGAAGCCGGGCAGTGGTATGAACAGGAAGATTACGAAGAAAGAACTCTTGGCGTCTCAAAGGAAGATGTTGAAGTATCTCAAGGACATGTTTGAGGAGTGAGGGACTCCGTTCTGTTTGAACAAACCATCTGGATAGATTTAGGTGTAGTGGGCTGTAAGGTAGCTCATAAAATGAAGTGTATGTGCCCGGACTAGAATGTCGTAAGTTAATCTCATATTTCTATCTGGTGGCGAAGCGTCTTCAATTTACCTCCGTATAAGCCCGGGAGTGATATCGAAAACTGGACCAGAGCTGATCAGTTTAGTAATCCACTGCGCCACTAGGCCACCAGGGCATGGAGCGAATTTTAATTCTGGCCTATTGTTTTCGGTTAATGCTGCGCCCTGGGTGGTAACCCACTGGTCCAACCATCTTTCTGATACCCAATTACTTGCTGAGAGGGGCCAGCCACCATATTCCACTATTGTTCATCCTCAACAATTATTCGTTCATTTTTTCCAACTTTTGCGACAACTTTTCAATTGATTTCTATTACTTCGATTACCCCATTCCTCCACCACATAAAGAGACAGTTAAATGGTCGCCATGTTGCGACCCCGTGTAGTTCGATGCCTTGAGATTGAGTTTCGCTGTCACGAGCAGATGATAAGGCACTTTCTCCTCTGACATGCTACGTTTTCTACACCTCGTCTCCAGCAATACCTGGAACATTTCCTTCTGGTACCTTATTGCAGGAATCATTTACCAATATCGCAGCGACCATTCTGGTGCTGTCGGCATTTCACCACCTTCTCCTAGGACTGGGTCCGATCTCACTTTCCCTTCCCAAAACTATGTTAATTTTTTCTATTTTGTTGGTCATGCTTCAGTCACAGTCGTATATCATTTCCGCTTTGCCCAGTGAGAGCCGGAATCGGCTCAATCCAACCTTCGGCAAGCGAATACACCTTATGGTAGGTGTTGCATATTCTCGATGCAGGCTACGTATATCTATCAAGGGCGGAATGTTTCCCTTGAGTTGCTTCATATAATGTGGCTATTGGATCACTGAGCATAGCTGGTATTGCCATCGGTGAAGCACACAGGTAAAATCTAGCAAATCTCATCATCGTGTGTTCCTCAATTCTCATAGAGCGATATACGGCTGACTATCCGGAACATTCATGTAAATGATCGCAGCTCAAACGTGGTGTTCTAGCACTTTGAGGACCAATGCTACGCAACATTGCGCGAGCTCATCTCTCCTGTTCAGCGTCGCATGAGGTTGACATGCACGGATCGCATAGCCGATCCGACACCGTTTAGTGATTATCATGGCCACCGTCACTGTCACCGTTATCTAGTACGTCACCTGTCGGTAAGGCCGCCGTTGTCTTGCAGCCTGGACACCGCCGTTTGTTGTCGGGTCCTCGAGCGCCAAGACCCTAGCATCTATCTCAATGAGGACCTCGTCGCCCACAATCGGATTCCTTTCCCCCTCCACCTCGACACACACCTTTGTTTCTTCACCCCACATTCTTTTTGTGCCTCTGTTCTGCTCCCTCCACTCTTTTACTTGTTCTACCCACGTGTCGGTGTCGCCTTCCCATACTCACTTGCACAACGTCAACAATCAGTTGAAATGGGTATCTCCACGCTCGCCGCGTTGTCTCTGCTCTCACTTCTCAGTGGTCTCACTGGCGGCACGCATGGTCAGCGTGGGCCTCGTTCCCACCAGGTTGAAGGTGAGTTAGCGCCACTCCCTAATGTTGCTTGCTGCTTACAATATGCACCTAGAACTCGCTGCTGCTGGAACGACCATGAGCGAGTTCCACTACCCGGCGGCGACTTCTTTTTGGAATCTCTCAGGTAAGTTGAACACTGTTTGAGCCTGACGCTTGCTAACGACATCCAGCCTCGAGCCCGTGCCACAATGGAACGTCGACGGTGACGGTATCCACGGAGCTGGTCACTACCACGGTGGTCGCTTCGAACGTGAGCATCGCTGTTCAGCCAACTACTACGATCCCCAGCCTTTGGTCGACGGTGTCCCCGTCCAATTCTAGCGTCCCTGCGCCAAAGACGGCCACGGAAGCAGTTGACACGTTCTCGGAGGTGGTTTCCAACTTTTGGACGCACACGCAGTCAAGTCGTCCCGCGACCCCTACATGGTCCTTCGCTTCCTTCAATACCTCATCGGCCACGGCGGGTGCGACGGGTACCGGCACTGCAATCCCAATTGCTCCTTCCATTCAATCTTCTGAACATACAAGTACAGGTGTGACTAGTACCGGCAGTGCTGTTCCAGTTGCTTCTTGTCAGTATTGGAACCGATCACCCCCCCTTAATGATAGACGAGTTCTGACTTCCCTTAGCTACAGTTACCTCTGAGGTCGGCACTGCGGGTGCGACCAGTACCGACTATGCCGTTCCCGTTCCTTCTCCTTCAGACGCTGCTAGCACGGTGGTCATTCCGACGGGCGCCTCAATGGTGACCCAGACCAAGACTGTCCATGGAAAATCAAGCAGTACTGTCGCATTACCGTCAGTGGTGGACTCTTCACTGGTGCCATCGAATGCTCCTGATACCACTACGATTCACCAGACATCTGTCCAAACGGTCCAGGTCACCCTAACATCCACCCACACCCATCACACACCGGCCACCCCTTACTCTCAGACTGCTGCGTCAACTCCTTCCATTCTTGCGACTCCCACGGTAACGTCGCTAGACTCTTGCACAGTATTCTGCGCGGCCGCCGTGTGTACAGATGACGTACTGCTGCGAGGCACTCCAACCCGGTTGACTTACTTGTGTTCCAGGACCAAGGGTCCACATGCAGAATCCGCAGCGGCCAACACGGTCATGGCAAGCACCTCTTCCGTGGCGGGGAACCCCCATCTCACAAGCACTGCCGAGATGTCAGCTATCTACCAAGCCTCAATCAAGGCGCCGGTCCCAGTGAGCTCGAACAGCCCAACTAGCTCTAAGTTCCAGTCAACCATTTACGTCACGGTCACCGAGTACACGACGACCACGCCAGTCTCAACCACCCTCGTTGCGCTAACCCCGGAACCCACCACCGTGGTCCAGTACTTGACAAGCACGCTGTTCGAGACGAGCACTATCATCACCGGACATGCTCATCCAAGCTCCGTTCCGTCAGGCGTCTTCTGGACTGGATTTCCCTCCGGCTACTACCCAACGCATACTGCCGCACTGTTCCGCCGCAGCGCCTCCGGTCACAATGCACCAAGCGTCACTGCGAATAGTAGCGGCGCTGGGTATCAGACTGTTACTGCTCCGATCAGCACCGTCACTGGATATGAAACTGGCACTGCTCCGAGTCCCACTGCATATGAGGCTATTCATACTTCCCTTAGTACCGCTTCTGGGTATGAAGCAGCCACCACCGTCACTCCTACGAGCACCGTTACCGAGTACGCGACTGTCACCATGGATGCGGATTCCAGTCACAGTCTCGCCCCTGGTCAACTCCCATCAGTTGGAGCCGGGAACGTTGCGGATCCGTCCATCTACGCCACGCAAAAGATGGGCATGTCTGGCGCTTCAGACCTTGGAAGGGTTGGAGCTTCAGGTATAGGAAAGGTGTCTGTGATGGCACTTGGCACAGTCGTCATGGCTGCTATGCTTCTGCTCTAAGCGGTAAGTAAATCGCTGTTCTCTTTGCCTCGACACATCTCCTTTGCTGCCATGCTGCCCGCCGCAAATGCTACGTAGTCGTCATGGATAGTACCTAGCTAGCTTCTTTCATTCGGACGGGATGCGTTCTGGAACTAGATGGTTGGACAGGCGAATTTCATGTGGGCTCCTGCGGCTAGGGTGATTGGGCTCGGTGGGCGGATACCAAGACTTCTTTCTTGCCCGATGAATTTCAGGTTGGAGGCCTTTTTCTATCCGGTCCAGCAAGGCCCTTCATTCAATGAATGAATGTCATGTACAATATCACGAACAATCCGTCGGCATTGGCGATGAACGAGAGAAATGCAACATGCACCAGCTTTCTACTTCTCTTCTAGAATCCGCAGACACGAATGCGGGCTGTAGGGACTTTTACCTTCGATCTAGATACCCTTGAGCCTCATTCACGGGGGCGGGCTTCCTCACATTGTCTTTGCATGGGTCAAGTCAGTTCCCCGTCTAGGAATGCCAAACCCCACCCCAAAACGGAACAGCTTCACGGCACCATGGAGCATCAGCATGCAAACGGGCACCAGCATCAGCGTCAGAATCGGCTTAAATGTCGTGCTGTTCAAATTGGGACTACCCTTCGAGCCGAGCCGAGCCCTGCTGAATACGAGGTCACGGACTTGTGTCGGCGGGTGGGCTCGGCGAGTTCGGAGGTAAGGACCTGCTGTAAGGCCGGATTGAGAGGGGAATGGGTAATACGGAGTGGGGGGAATGCGTGGCTAGGGGGGTTTTTGATTGGGAGATGAGGATAGAGGGCGGGGGTTGCAGGGCGGTAGGGGTTTGATAGACGGACGGAATATGGCGGAGGAAGGGGATTGGGGGATGGAAGGGGTGAGTGGACTGGGCAGGTGAGGTAGAGTGTTACGTCGAGGCGCGGCGTATAGGGTATTTGGATTGTGTTTTTGCCGATGTAGTTATAGGGGTTTTATAAAGTAGATTTATGTGGAATGTAGTCACTAGCTACTTTATCAGAAAATATCAATTCAGCTACTGGCTAGATATATCCCGATAATAACATTCAATATGACTAGTCAAAGTCAATACATTGGAGTTAGGAAATGGAAATGTAAGGGATAAAAGAGGAGATAGAGCGGGCATATGATAGCGGAAGTTAGAGTAGGCCATATTTATCTTCATATTGACGCCTTCTAGCGTTAGATCTAGAACGCTATCAGCCTACTTAGCACAAGGCACTCCTCGTTACACATGAGAAATCGAATCGAATGTGCACGCTGAAACCACGTCCACTGACCGAAAGGAGCATGCGGGGTTTGTGGGAGTTGTGGGGGTTGTACGGAGCGGGGAAGAAAGGGTAATTTACCTTCGGGGATCTGGTCGGGGAACTCGTGAGGCCAAGAGTTGAAAAGTAAGATTTTGAATACCAGTAGTATTAGCAAGATCGAATGCGGTATGGGAATTACTGGAACGGGAAATTTAACCGCATGCTTTGCCGTGCGAGTTGAAGGTAAAGGTAGGAATATCTATTATGTAAGAGAGCCTTGTCACGGTGTACGGTCCAGATCACTCAGGCCCATTCTATAATAATCCTGTCTAATGTCATGAGCGGGACGTCGCGATTATTGCCTCTTCAATACTTGTTCCATACGGTACGCTCACTGACGGGAGCTAACTCTAATATAACCATTTTGAATTGGGGACAGCAAAGCACTTGCTTGCCAGATTAAATTGAGTGCAAACTGAGCACAACACACTCATACATTTATGAGATCTTCTCAAATCGTTAATGACAACTCCCAGGGATGTTCTTGATGGCTGATCATTCTTTCGAGGTCGTGGATTTCTTTCTTTGGAAGGAGTATCGGAGTCTCGGAGTCTCGGAGTGGTGTTAAGGGAGCGATGTGGTAATCGCGGAGTCTCAACGTGTGGTGTTCACGGAGTTCTTGTCAGGCTGTGAACTGATCTGAGCAGGGAACAGGTACGAAATCATGTACGAAATCATGTACGAAGCTCATGGTTTCGTAGGGCGTGTATGATTCGCGCCATCAGCCCATGGGGGGTCGTGATGACTGGGATGATTGTCATGCCGGGAGGACCGAGGGTATCCATGCTGAAGATGACGCTTGATGGGATTACCTTGGATCCCGACGTAAAAGCAGAGACGCGAAAAAGAGGCAGTATACAAAGTAGGAGATTCGGAGTGCGAAGACATGTTTGTCGGCCGAAAGATTAGTCACGTCCGTTGATGACTGATCATCCGACAATTATATCTTTATTCTCATAACTAACCAAATTATAATAATAGTGAAGAATGATCATTGGTGTCGTAACTGCAGAAGCCAAGTCGCAAATACACCATTGGCGAAGAAGGCAAATTAAATTGTACTTATCCATCGGTGTTGCAGGTCCGCGATTGGTGTGATCGCGCGAGGATTGCAGATATTCGGTAGATCGACAGGTATCTGGGGCCTCCCGTGATTACTCATTGAGTACTTTTGCAGATTCCACATGGCAACGTAGACCAGGGTGAAGTAGAGTCCCAGGCAGGAGCTATGCGTAAATAACCATCGGCACGAGACTTTGGTTGGCTGCGGCAAGAAGGGCGTTTGTAAAGACGATATACATTGGGAATATTACTCAAGTAGGAAAGAAGTGGGCTGCTGCGATGATCAGGGCGAAGGTGATGAGATATTGTAGTCGCATCGTCGGCCGTTACTTGCTCCCCAGTTAGTGGGAGTGATCGATGCAAGTAATTCCGAGCGTCGTCCATGACCACATACGATTACGAGAGCTTGCGCTTCCCCTCCATCGGTGCTGCGACACGATCTCCTTGGCGCTGAATGGGTCCGGGCGGTTGCTTAGAAGGCATATTGATTCGGTAGTTATTGTTTTGAGTGTCACCAGTCTCTGGTAAACATATCGCACTCTGCCAGCTCATGAGACACCTCTAGCAGACATGGTTCCGGCTGCAGACGACCAGACTACTAAGGGAAGCTGGCAGTCGGCAAGTAGAAACATTATCATGCCTTTCAGACTACTCCTAACCACTTTCCCCTATCCGTCCATCGGAGCTGGCAAAATGCAGGACGAATTGCTGATGGTGGTGCGTGGTTCGGTTTGAGAACCCATCACAGTGGTTTCATGAGTCCGATCTCTTCGGCCGTCCGATCGCAGAACTCGGCCATCTCCACGTCTTTTATGCTTAGTCCTTTGGGCCTATGCGTCGTCCATTCTACAGAAACTTGATTGTAAAGATTATGCCAAGAAGGGTGGTGTCGTTTAGCCTTGCACTCTTCAGCGACGAGACTCATGAAGCGCCAAGCTGCACTGAAGGTAGTAAAAGTGAATGTGCGTTCAATGCCCATTCTGGACGATGTAATGGACCATGATTTTAGCTTTGAGGCGCGTTCTGGTAGGTCAGTAGGCTGGGCCTCTGAAAAGATGATTGGTGACGATCCGGTGTAATCTGCGGTTGATGTCGCACGAGAGATTGATGTCCTAAAGCTTGCTCTCTGTGCGGCTCGGATGGGCCCGGCGGGGGGAGGCCTGGGGAAGATGCTCACGGCATTCTGACAGTCAGAACGGCCACCCGTGCGAGAAAGATGCTGATAGGCTCTGGGGACGCCGATGTTAGACAATGTAAGTTCTGAGGTAAGAGAAGGAAGAGGCTTGCAGATCCGCATACTTACCGGAGTGCCTGACAGCGAGGCATGCACCTCTTCATCATGGCGAAGAGCGGTACCTTTCTCGTATTGGCATTCGCAAGTACGACGAAGGTTGCGTCCGTATCTTGGCGCAAGCGGAATCCTTGGAATGCTGCGAAGACTGAAGTGGGGCGATCCTCTACCGCTAGCCCCACTAGGCTTGTATGTGGTGGGAACGAAGATAAGAATTCGAAAGAATAGGAAATCAGCGCCGGGCCCACGACGATTGGACAGTACTGTGTAGAGAGACTTCAAGCTGGCGGTGCGCGAAGAAGGACGTTGGAAGCGCAGGCAGCCACATGCCCGCCCTGCAGCAGATCCGCGAGCTCGGGACACCGGTTGGATCGCAAGTCTGACAGTCAGACGGTACACCGATCCGACCGCATTTTGCTTTATCCAGTGCGGTTTACGAGGCTGCCGTGGCACCGTCCACGAATACTCTGCCTCTCGAAAGTGTTTACGAGACTCGAGCAAAATGTCTGTTAATATCGACGGGGCCCGGTTCACCATGGGCTTTGCAAATAGGTACGCTTCTCGGGCGCCGCAATCAACTCGTCCAACTATTGCCCGTTCTGATGGGCGAGGTGCAGATTACCTCATCCGCGCTAGTGAGCGGATCGGGCGACAGCCTGCTCCGTAACCATAGTCGACCCAATCAAGCCGGGTCCGGGCTGACGATGCGTCTCTTTGTGTTCCCAGGTTGGTATGCTCAGCGTCGAGTCTGCGACCCAGAGGGCGATTGAATCGATTGATTCATTGAACGGGTACTTCGGAAGCCCGCCGTGATTTGCTGAGGGCGCGGGCGTGCCAAGGAGTGTGAGGGGACATTGGTCAGCACGTCAGCTGGGTGCAACAACCCGCGGCGCCAGAGGCCCAAGATACTCGGGGCAGGCAAAACATGTACATAATCAAAACAGTGCTGGCGCTCGCTGCGCTCTTGCCCAAGCCAGTAAACGGGCACGGTAAGCGGAAGGCCTCGAGCCCTGGAGTCGGCCGAGCGAGCTATCCCACTGGTGACTTTACTGACGGCGGTGATACGACGGTTTGGGGTTTTGCAGGTGGAGCGCACTGTGAGGGCGCCAGAAATCATCCGAGAGCCGAGTGGGCCTGGGGGGCAGGTGCTGCCAAAGATCCCGCCCGCGCCCGCCTATTTAAAAGCGCACCTTCCCCCCAAGCCTGCTCTCTGACTCAGCTTTTACAAACGGCACCTGCGACCAACCCCATCGCGAAACCCTGGTGAGTAGTCATCATCCGCATGCCAGACGAGCAGCTTCACCCCCAAGCGGGCTGCTGGCGCGAGCGAGCTCCAAGTGCGCCGGTCGCGCACGCTGGGCGCTGCTGGAGCAATGATGCGACCGTCGCAGGATTTCGTCGACTCGGTGCTAATCCATGTCGTCAGGCGCACTTTCCCGGAGCTTCATCCGCACCTGCCATTCCACTCCCGCGGCGCGACTTGCACTGCTTGCCAGGCCTCTCCACGCGCTGCTCAATAATCAGACCCCGACGCCACAGCGCGCTCCCTCCGCCATCGCCATCGCCATCGCTCGTCGTGTAGTAATCTCCCGTGCCCTCTGCTTGCCCTGCCTGCGCGCGCGACCGTCGACTGCTGCAGCGGCCTCGGCGCTCCGAAGCTCGATTTGATGCCGAACGTGCTGCCCACGCTGTACCCGTCCATTCGCACATATAACATGCAACCGCCAGCTCAGGTAAGCCTCCGATCACCGATCGCTCTGACCCGTTCCGGAATGCTGACTGTCGCGATTAGGAGCAGCACAAGCCCACCATTGAAATGAGTGAGTGAACCCTAGCCGGGACTTGGGATACTCCCGATTACTAACATGCGTCTTGGTCTAGGTTTAAGAGAACATCTCCTCGCTGCTGGCGCTGGCCAACCCCCCGCGCCGCAGCCCCTTCCGCAGCACTCTCATCCCGGCAGCAGTCCTCACCAAGCAATTGATCCAGCCATTGCCGGCACCCAGTACCAGATGAGCCAAGGGGACGCCGCCGACGGCCACCTCAGCGAGGGCAGGAAGGGACGGCGGGAGCTTTCGACTTCGAAGCGTGCTGCACAGAATCGGGCCGCGCAGGTATGTCCTTTACCACCCTGGCTATTTCCCATGCTAATCCTGGTAGCGTGCCTTCCGCCAGCGCAAAGAAGAGTACATCAAGCAGCTCAAGGATCAGGTCAAGGAATTCGAGCAGCTATGCGAGCTATACAAGACCCTCCAGACTGAGAACTACCAGCTGCGCGACTACATCATCAACCTACAGTCCCGGCTTCTTGAGACTCAAGGCGAAATTCCGCCAGCCCCGGCTGGTGTCGACCTCACGCGCACCCATGGCGAACCATCCAATCCGGTCCCCAACCCCCCGCAGCAGCCACAGCCGGTGGAGCCCCAGCAGAGCAGTCCCTCGAATAATGGCGGTCTTTCTGAACGTCAGATCGGCGAACTTCAAATGGCCGCCCAGGCGGCCGCGGCGGCGCAGCATGGTCCGTCTGTCAACATTGGCAAGCATCATATGTCAGACGACTCATTTGTTGCAGGTGAATACCCAAACAAGCTACACAAAGTGGATGAGTCAACCGCCTCAGGTCAGCAATCTGCGCCAGCCTACCCCAACTACCAGCAAGTTCCAAATGCTTATAATTAGGTAGCAGGCGGTCAAAATGGTGACCTCTCCTCTGGATCGGCGAGTGGCTTATGATGATGAGAGAAAACACTCTCTGCATTCATATCTCTCGTTCGCAACATCCAGCTCCCGTTCTACCACCAGAAAGCCCACGTATCGCATTCGTAATTCGACCTCGAGAGAATGTAGCGAGAGGTGTGCCACTTGTCCCGTTGATTCAAAAATCTCAGTGCTGGTATTCTGGTGTATCTGGTGGTTTGGGCGTTTGCTTTTCTTTCCTTATGATGTCATGCATGCCCGGGCTTCACGAGGTTTTTACCATTGTTTTCCAGAAGGTTACCCTTTATTCCCCAGGACCGGCGTTTGAGGTGTAATATACGATCATATTTTCAGCAGTTGTTCGATAGCTGGTAATGGCTTTTCCCAATCAACTGTTAAGTGAGAGGCTGGTTGTACATTCGAAATCTCATCGATTTTCTGTTCTTTATATCACGTCGCCCCGCCCTGGTCCATCAGATGAATGAATCCTGGAAGGTGTAATTTTAAAGCGAGCATATTTTTGCTAGTTATACCTTGCAGTTCATGATGCCGATTTACAATTCAATGACAAGCGCGAAATACTAGCCTAAACCCTCGCCAGGCCATTACCTAATCTGTTAGGTAACCATGATGACTGAGATTCTAAGGGGGCTGATAAAGCAACAGATTCGCATCTGCTCGTACGAGCTTGCTAACCGGACATGGATTTTGATAATGAATAAGGAATCGGTTAGAGATTGGTTCTGGTGAATAAGGATATCGTGTTTCTTTTGCCCGCGCCTTTTAATTATTAGCAGCGGTTTTGGGATATTGATGTTTGATCGTGGAAGTTGGACGGACGGACGAAGGCGAGATTTGGGGAGGACGGGTGGCGGGTGTGAGTGCTTCTGTGTTTGTGGCGGCCTGTTTTGGGGTTGTGGGGATGGAGGTCGTGTATGGGTTGAGATGGGGTGGGTGGTGAGCGTTGGGAGACGTCTGTTGGAGGGGTCGCTTGCGACGTGGTGGAATGAATATTGTGACAGTGAGCTATGTGCATCGTGGTTATCGCCAGATGGTTATATGGGACTGTATCCCATGGATGGATGTGAGGATACCTAGGGCTTCGGTAAACTGGAAACTTGGGAATGAAGATATGGATGTGAGGTCGGTCGGATCTCGAGGCTGCGATCGATGGAACAGACTATGAACTCTCACCTAATCCGACCCGTTGACCCAGTACAGACGAAATGGGTTAGTTTGTTATCGTATAACAGAGCGTTTGGATCATGTCTGATTGCCTGAGTGGGCGTACTGGGTATCGTCTAAACTCCTTGGCGCACGACAGTGATTCCTTATCGATGACCAAGCCCACACATATCGACTTCGACACTGATAATCGACCTTAGAACAGCACTGGTCTAGATGAATAGACGTTGTGTTTAAAGCTGTATCGAATTATACCCTCATAAACTCGCATTCTGCATGACTGCATGGAGCCCAACACAAGCGGCTAGCTGTCGGGGCGGGCTTGTGTAAACTCGGCTTCTCCAGAATTCAACGCGTTTATTCTACAACGTTGTTAGACCCCATCTGCAAGGAACCATCATGGAAGCTGTCCAAATTTCTACAGCGTAGTGACAAGTGCTTTCTGTTCATCGAATAAGCAACATATGATTTCAAGTCACATCATATCAAATCTGATCTGCCATTTTGTTTCCCTTCGAGGTATAGATCTTGGACTGGGTGTAGATTAGATTGCATGAATTAGCTGGGCGTGAAATTTGGACGGGCCCTGGGAGGCACATCTTGATAGAGGCCGCAACGCAACGAGTCGATAAAGCGGAACAAAGTAGTGATAAGCTCCGTCGGACCTATGGCATTGGTATGGACCTAGTATAGACCCGTATATGTGGGGAGGAATGCCTGGTAACGTTGGATGTTCGCTGTGCGGCCTCGTGATCTTATGTGATATACTTTCTAGTCGAGGGTTGGAGAACATGTACGCTAAGTATTTCACGTTGCCAGCTCTAACAGTAGAGATAGGGAATGTCAACTGGTATAAACTCAAGAAAGACGAGGTTTGAATTCTCCCTGTCTGATACTTATAATATAACTCAATCATTAGGCAGGCTACTTTAGGTTGGAGACACTTTCTGTTGCAAACGCCCAATGGGGTGGCGGAAGTAGAGGCACGCACAAGGTTGAGAAAGGCTTGTATACGAGGCTAAGAAAATATAAGGCATAATATGAATGCGACTCATCGATAAGGATAACCGAGAGGCGAGGAGAAGAGAGGAGAGTGGAGTAGAAGAGAGCAAATAGAGCAAGGAGAAGACAAGTATAGAAAAATGAAGGGGGAATGGAGAGACCGAGACTGGAGATCTGCAGAAGAGGTAATAGATAAGACAAACACCAAGAAGCCGCGCCCCCGATCATACCCTATCTTGCCCTCGCAGCAAAATGCAACCCATCTGTCAAATAACGCCTTGTTCCTGTATGCATACGTACCGCGGACAGTTTACCCCGGTGTGTCGTCCCAACCTTCTCCTAGACCAGCAGAACCAAGCGCCTACCCACATCAAAGCCCTAATAAATCTCACTCTTCACGAAGACCATTTCCCTCCCCTAGCAGCCTCCTCTTTCTCCTTCTTCTCCGCCTCCAACTTCTTCATCTCTCTCACCACACCACCACTCGCCCTCCACCAGACGTCTGTCCCCCACCTCACCAGTCTCTCCGCCGCCGGTCTGGGACCATCGACTGCAGGCCTGACATCGAGATAGAATACCGGTTCGCCCGTCGGTTCGGGCTCACCCTCATAATAGTCAATCACATACCTCAGCTCTTTACAACCCCCAGGCCCGCACCGCTCAATAAACCAATCATGTCTATCAAACGGCGGGTTCGTGCCAAACTTTTCCGGATATACTTGCCCCAGGGCCTGTAACAGCCGACTCTTGGGCGTCTGCTCCGTGGGGCGTCCTGTAAAGCGCAGCAGTTTCGGCGGCGGGATTCCGTCGTCTCGCCACTTGGTATCGAGTATATCTTCTTGCCCGAGCATTCTTGCGGCATTCTCCTCGCCCCGCGCGCAGATCCGATAGCCTTCGACCAGCCCGCGCGAGAAGCGCTGTTCCCAGCCAATGATTTCCGCCCACGCGCCTTCGTTCAGAAAATTGTGCACTGCGACCATGGACTCGACGTGTTCGGCTGGCGTATCCGTGTAGCCCTTTCGGAGCATTGCGTTGTACATTTGCTGCGGGGAGGGGTATTCCCAAAGCGAGCCGTCGCCCTTGGGGATTGTGCTTTGCTCGCGAGACAAGGGGAGGTCGGTAGTTTGCGTCGCGGAACGTGCGTTGGAGAGGTCAGAGAACATGTTGTTCAGCGGATTGAGGCGTGCGAGGAGGCCCTGCTGCGGTGGGGTTTGGGTCGGGGTGGCGGATGAGGATGCGGGAGAGGGTGTGTCGGGCGGGACGTAAGGGCAGGCGCCTTGGGGTGTTGATGCGCTTTCCGGCAGACGAGCGGGAGGCGGAGTGGCTTTCTGGTGCATCGGACAGCCGGGCTGGACATTGTTAGGCTGGCAATTGCATGCTGGTGATGATTATCGTACCGGGGGGTCTGCATTGCCTCGAGGGATGCGGTGCGGCGCAACCGGCGCAGAAGGCACCGCAGAAGGCACTGTTTCTGCCCAAAACCAGCCCATGTTGGATGCGAAGAGTGAGTGAAGAATTGGAGAAGGACTAGCGAGACTTTAAAGGCTGTGGTGAATGCACGTGGCGGAGACTATCGGGGGAAGAGGGAGAACTTTTTGGGCGCTCGGACAGACTAGGATCGCTGCCGTCATAATCGCGACCCTCTTCGCTCTGATTGGCTACTTCGGACAGAGCACTTGAGATGGGTACATAAATCGGGATAGATTGATTGATGTTATATACAGTCATGGTATCATGTGTCTGACGTCCTCTATTATTTGGAGCCCAATGGCGATGCTTTTGACCGTTGCCCAAGAACAAACCGATTATGTCGCGGCCGCCACTTTTGCCAGTTGTCCGGTTCCCCTCGAGCTGAAGATGGCCATGATACCGAAGCTTCCGTAGAACAGAACCATCGGATACGCGACAAGGCCTCTCATAGAAGTCATGCGACCTAATGGTCATTAACACGGTATGCCAAGACATGCTGGGAGTTGTGCACGCTTACCAACGATGGTGAACATGGAGCTTGAAGAGTAAGAGCACCAGACGATCGCGAGGCTGGTGAGAAGGTAGCCGAACAGACCGTCCATGGGAACGGCAATTCCAATGATGGATGTGAGGACCAAAGGAAGAAGGCAATAACCCAGGACCGATGCCGATCGCGGGAAAGTCAGCGATGAGGAGAAGTGTGAGCTACTGTGTGGGTGGTCCTGTGCCGCCGCGGTTTCTGCAGCGGTAAGGGGCGGTGACATGAGGGAGAGGATGATGTGAAGGGAGATGCTGCCCAACAGCGCGAGACCTGTGCAGGTGTGAGCAACACGGAAATATATCGACTGGTAACGGCTTACCGTAAATGTATCCAAAGTGAAGCTTGCCAGATAACTATTTCGCATTAGCTGTGCGCCCACGCATCCCTTGCACCGACGTACTAGCAAAGAGGTTCCGAATATGAAGAAGAACAAGACAGGACCTGCTAGATCACTGTCGTCCATAATGTGCTGGTCGATCCTGCCGAACGGGTTGAGAACAGCAAGAGTCTACCACAAATTAGCCACGAAGTCCCATGTATATTCCATATCTGCTATTCGTACGAACCTTCATCTTGATGTGCCCAAAGTTGACACCCAACTCTTCCACTGTAGTAATGTCAGCCAACTGGTCGAGCTCGATCGGACAGGCCGAAACTAACGTAGCGGAGGCTCTGCTTCGTATCTGCTTCCATTAGCATATGTGCGCTTGTGTTAGGCATTGAGCGTACCCTTCTGTGCCGAACGCCGCAAGCCATCCGGTCCGTAGTCCAGATGCACCCACACCCATCTGCCCGCTCACCCCAGGCGCAGAGAAGCCTGCGCCATATTGTGGCGGATATGCCTGTGGCTGTTGTGCGCCATAGTTTGCCTGGAAGGGTGTGGAATGACCGGATACTGGCTGGTTCGAGAAGGAAGACGAGTAGAACTGGAGGTTCTGTGCGCCGGGGGCACCGTAGGGAGGGCTCTGTCCGTAGCCGTATTGAGCCATTGCGAAAGGAAAAGTATCGTTGAGCCGATATGGGAAGGCCAGAGAGAGCGGGCGCGTTCAGTCTGCCAGCTACGTGTTCGTTGTGGAAGCCTAGTCCTCCTCTCCTGTGTCTGTGCTAGGGAATTACGTCGGTGACGCTCGAATTAGGGAAACGTGGTCGCAAGTCTGCTATGGCGGAAGCGACAGGGACAGGAAAGAGGGATGCCAGAGAAACGGGCGATGTTCGAGAAATGAGTTCAGTAGGCAGGCGAGTCACGAATTTTGGGAAGCGGCGGAGCAACTGCAGCTCTAAATGTGAGCGACTTGTTTATTTCGGAGGTTCAGCTAATCCGCCGATCGCCAGGACTCTCACGTGCCTTCCAGTAAGCCGTCTGCCTCCCCCAATCATAAAGTGCCATCCTTTAAGTCGGATCACAAACTTGACGATCGATTCAACTCGATTGCTTGCTTGTCCACGCAAATCGTGTCCTCTCATTCTGCAATCAGGCAACAACTAAGGATAGTACCTAGGCAGCAGTTTTCCACACGAGTTAGACATCACCAAATATTGAATAACAAGTGCTGGACAGGGTGAGAGGGGTATCTTTGAGATAAACGGCCGCTTGGAGCGGAGTATCGACAAACGCCATAAAGCAATCATGGCCGTCATAAGAGGGCACTTTCTCAAGGCTTCGCTACGTAAGCTTTCCGTTCCTAGCGCCGACTGCTATGCCAACCCAAAAACAGAGTAAAATTCCTTCAATACATTTCAACCGTACGTCGCGAGGTGTAGTTGCACCAGTCGCACTACGAGAGGTTAGAGAATGGCTTCTTGTCGTTGGAAAAAGACTTGCCCGCGTCGCCGAAGAAGCGTCATTATCCTCAACGCAATACTCGTTCCGGCAACTTACACATTGCCGTATGTAAAGCTCTTTGCAGTTGATACACTAGAGAGCATGAGATCAGACATCTAGCTCGGATTCAAGAAGACATACCGTGTGGCCGCAGCCAAAACAATCACGCCAAACCCCTATGACCTGGAGTCCGTACCGGTCAGCCCGTTCCTTATTCTAATTTCAAAAACATACCTGGCGCGCCAGGATCAGGTATCCAGGTGCTGTTATCTGGTAGTCAGGCTCCACGGCCAGTCATGGAGACTGGGTTCCGGAATCCAACTACCTCGTAACCGCCTCATGGGTAGGACCGTTCCTTTCGCGCGCCAAAGTGATTACAGCTCATCCCCACATTCCGTTTGATCCTGCGCCGGCCATCATCTCGCCGACCAGGCATTGCTCAATGCAGAGACCCATATGTACCTTGATGGTTTGCTTCGGAATAAGATGGGCGGTTCCATTGGTTGCGACACTCTCGATAAATTCCGTTTGCTGGAGTTCGGTGCGTTTGGCAATAGTAGAGCCTGCATAGCAATCCTCATCCCACCACTTGTGGCAGCGCTCGCACCAGCGGCCTTTCAGGCATTCTTCGCAGCGTACGAAAAGCGGCGGAGGTCTAGAGCCATCGATAGTTTGTGGCATCTGAGCAGCTCGAATGGAGGAGGAATGGAGCGGCAGCGGAGTCAAGAGAGGAGCTTCGGAAGTTGGAGATTGTCCGAACACTGCTGGTCCCTCTGGGCTGGAATGACAGTTCTCGCATCCCGACGGGCCTAATGCTACAGTAGCAATGGTGGGTGGGAGATAGGCAGTCGGGTTTGGGAATCCGGTGGTTGGGCCCTCGCTCTTGAACGCTTTGGTGGCATCATGCCGTGGCCCTCTGCAGAGGACGGCATCAAAGGATATAATTCCCTCGCAAGCTTTGAGTGTCTCAGCCCATTCCAGTGAAGGGCGCTTCGTTAACATGCGCCCGGCGCTCTGATACCATTTGTCTTCGGTTCGGGCCAGCGATGCGTTGAGTGCATCTGTTGATTTCTGGTTCCACTCGGCGCCGATCTGGGCTCCCTGAGAGGATACCACTCCCTTGGAAGATGATCGTGAGGGCGAGGGTCGTTTCTTGACTGGTGCGTCTTGGACAGGAGCGGGATCCCGAGCCCCAAACAAATAGATACCCTTGATTCTGGGGGTGCCTTCCGGCCTCGTGGGGCGCACCGCGTATCTCAGTGCTTGCATGAGCTTCCTCTCGTTCAAGTTCTTAGCCTCCCTAATAGAGAGGATGCGGACATTGAATCTGTCCTCGGCAATGATCTCCCGCACGAGGTCGGCAGGCACGCTCAAGCCATCCAGTACCAGTGTATGCACGTTGCGCAGCAGGCGTCTTCGTTCGAGCTTCGAGAAAATGCCGCGGAGCGGGCCGGAATAGAATTCATCTTCGGTGAGCGACTCATCCATGCGCTCGGCGCGCCAGCTAATACCGCCAGAGTCTAGGGGCTCATAGGGCACGACCGCTGATTTGACGGTGGAGAGGTCGAGGTAACGGAAGACTTCGGGAGACTGATGCACGATCTGGTGAAACGCCCTCGAGGTGGCTGCTAGGGCATATATGGCGGAGACCGGTAGATAAGGCGCCGTCTGCCGCAACACGAGGGTGTTGGATAAAAGATCCGCCAGGGTGGTAGGAAGAGGATTGCCGGAAAGAATGAGAGCCCCCATGGTACGTAGGTGGACGGGGTGAGAGAGGCAACGAGGGGCGGAAAGCTACGGGGTCGCGAAGGTTGACTGACACTTACCTGGGCTTTAAAGGATATTGGGGGGTTGCGCGCCCTCGGACGGGGGCACGTGCTCGCGGATTGCCCAGCAGAGCTCAGGTTAAACAAAAGGAAAGGACTTGGCCGTGTTGAGACGCGATGTGTGAGGACACAACTGTTGGCCTGGATTAATGTGTGGGATAATAGTTAAGTGCAGTTGGTCGCATCACTCTCGACCCACTCCCTGCACAGATCGGCCGTGGAGTGTGGCAAGGGTCCATGACATCAAGCCGCCGCCAAGGGCCGCAGACTGGATGGGAGATTGGGAGCTAAGACGGCTTTAGTACTTAGCGGCTCCTCTGCAGCGTGCGCTTTTGGCAGCTCACGACAGCGGCCAAGGCGTTTGGAGCGTCTTGATCGATGTTTCGCAGGAAGTAACAGGGCCCAAACCGCTACCGTCCAGGCCGGCGATGCGTGTCAGGTTCCGCCCGGAAGGCTGAATGGGGACAAGCGAGATCTGGGGTGCGAAGCCTATCGCGGGAGCGTGGCATGTCGAGCCGGCCGTTTAAGAGATGGCATTACATATGCATTCCTATTATCCAAGGCGCTCACTGTGCATGGCATCTGCGCAGAGGCTCAAGGCCCGGGCGGCGTTTTCTGGCAAACAGCTCGAAGCCACGAAGCTTGGAGGCCGGCCTCGGGCCCTCCCTTCACGTGGTGAACAGATAATTAGTGGGCGAGACAGATGCAGATTGCGGGGCAGATGGCTCGCTTAGTTAAGGTTAAGCCTAGCCCATCTAATCTTATCGATAAGATCGAGTTGATAAGATACGCAGAGCACGTCACGCGTGTCCGTGCCTGGTTGGCGCCTGCCGCCTGCCGTGAAGCTTCCAGAAGAGCCGCACCAAAACAACGATATGTCAGCGCCACATTGTTCACTCCCTCCCGGACTTTCATAAGTCTCGAGCTATTTCAGTCTCTGTCTGGTCTTGATATTTCTCCCGCTGCGACCTTTTGATACCCATCCCGCATCTCTTGCATTCCTGTCTGCTTCCACCCATCATGTCCGACCCCACCGAACTCACGTGGTCCACCCAGTACACAGTCGCGCCTGCGTCGCGGGCCAACAAACTCCCTGGCGATAAGATCCTGCTTCCACCCTCGGCGCTGGAGCAGCTCCTTGCCGCCGCACCAACTGTCACGATAGACAACGAACGCCCTCACATCACCAGCTTCGACCCGTTCAACCCGTACACTTTCTCCGCAGAGCGACAAGCCCGCGCCCAGATACAAGACCGATACCAGCAACTGCCACACCCTCTCACCTTTCGGCTCGTGAACCCGGACAATGGCAGGGTTGTCTACGCCGGAATACGCGAGTTCTCGGCAGATGAGGGGGAGACAGTCCTGAGCTCTTTCCTCAGGGAAGCGCTAGGCCTGGAAGGCGCATCTGCGGAATCCTCGCGCAAAGGGAGTCCAGATGGACGAGATGAAGTTATGACCAATGGAACAGACGTGCTCGATGTGAATGGAACAAGTGCAGCAAAAATCACCGTGCATGCCAAACAACTCCCAAAAGGCACCTTCGTCAAGCTGCGCCCGCTCGAGGCAGGCTACGACCCCGAGGATTGGAAATCTTTACTCGAAGAACACATGCGATCCAACTTTACAACACTGACAAACGGCGAAGTGCTCGTGGTGTCTGGAGGTCGAGGCCCGGGTGGCAAACGTGAAGAATTTCGGTTTCTGGTCGACGGCTTCAAACCTGAAGGAGACGGCATATGCGTGGTAGACACAGACCTTGAAGTCGACATCGAAGCTTTGAACGAGGAACAAGCCCGCGAGACGTTGAAGAGGATAGCGGCGAAGGCACACCGAGCGCCTGGCACCACGGAGGGAAGCTCGACAGGTGGCAAGATTGACGTATTCAAGGGCCAGGATGGACAGGCACTCGAGGGTGAGTATGTCGACTATGAACTCCCATCGTGGGATCGGTCTCAGGGAATAGAAATTTCTCTGGACGGCGTGGACGAAGACGATGAGGTCGACCTATTTGTCAGCCCGTTCTCGTCACGCCAGCGGGTGCGACCGAGACAGGACGAGCACGTATTTGCAGACTTTTCGAGTCGGTTTCCAAAGCGAATAAGGCTGCAACCGACCAATATCGAGCTGGAGGAAGCGGAGGCCTTGTATGTTTCCGTCCATGCATATCCATCCGAAACTCCATTGGACACACCCAAGAAGTTTCACCTTGGAGTCTCCATATTCGATCCGAAAATACAACCACCATCAGACGACGCATTGCCCACCGAAACGTCGCACAATCCAGGAGACGTTCAATGCAAGAATTGTCTCCAATGGGTCCCCTCTTCGTCGCTCTTCTTGCACGAAAACTTCTGTTTGCGAAATAATATTCTCTGCCCACAAGGTTGCGGCCAAGTTTTTCAAAAGCGTTCCCAAAGTTTCCAAAGCCATTGGCACTGCCCGCACGATACATTCCATGGGAACACGAGCCTCAGCCGACAGAAGCATGACGCGCTCTTCCATACCCCACAGAGCTGTGAGACTTGCGGACTAGACTTCCCTTCTATCCCCTTACTATCGCACCACAAAACCACGACTTGTCCGGGGAAGTTAATCCTCTGTCGCTTTTGTCACCTTCAGGTACCCCAAGAAGGCGACCCTACCGAACCACCAAACCCAGAACTCCTCCTTTCGGGCCTTACACCCCACGAACTCGCCGATGGCGGCAGGACAACCGAATGTCACCTTTGCAACAAGATCGTCCGCTTCCGGGACATGGCCACTCATCTCCGACACCACGATCTCGAGCGACTATCCCGTCTCGCTCCCCGCATCTGCCGCAACACCAACTGCGGTCGCACACAAGACGGTGCCGACAAATTGGGTGATACCCGAGCAGGAACCCGCAAAGGCCAAGGCCCTGGGAACGAAGTTGGACTCTGCAGCGTATGTTTTGGCCCTCTCTACGTCTCACTTTACGACCCCGAGGGAAAAGCTCTACGTCGCCGCATCGAGCGTCGCTACCTTTCGCAACTTCTCACCGGATGTGGGAAACCCTGGTGTAAGAACGAGTTCTGTCGGACAGGGAAAAAGAACACGGGACTTGGGGATAAGGCCGTGGCAACTAAAGATGCTATTCCGCTCGTCAAACCTTTTTTGGACGGCATGGACGGAATGGGGTATACTACGCCTCTGCATTTCTGCACGGATGAAGCAAGTCAACGGAGGAGAGGCTTTGCAGAGCTGTTGAGTGCTGAGAAGGGGGTTGATGGGAAGGGCGGCTATGCTCTGGAATGGTGTGTTGCCGCATTAGAGGCGGAAGGTGGAGACTTGGGACGGGCGAGGGATTGGTTGAAGGGGTGGGCGCCAGCCAGGAGTGAGACATAGGTCTTGGATAGACAAAGCACTAGAGGCTATGGCAGTGCGAGATGGATGTTAGGCTACTTCTAGATACCCTTGATTAGTACAGTAATATAGAATCTGTGGCGTTGGATTATTGTGCCTGTCTTGGGACTTCATGGCGATGCACTGCGGGTCTGCTCATTTGATCCATCCGCCGCCTCCTTCCTCCTTCAATACTCATATCAGCCCATCCTAAGCGTAAATCCAGCCCCTCTCTCCTCCTCGTCTCTCTTCGCAAAAATCCCACTGAAATCGATCTCCTTATCCCCCAAACCCTTCGCCACCTCCCCTCTAACCGGAGCGTGTGGACTTGCCCTCCTCCTCTTCTCCCCTCCCGCTTTACTCGGAAACGTAGGGAACAACGCTGTGGGTTTCGGCTTCGGTCCCTCCTTGAAATACGCATGATTCAGCACATCCTCTGCACTTGGTCTCGCATCCGGATTTAGGGAGAGTAATGACGAGAGCAGACTACAGCCCGAGGTCGTCAAGAAGGGAAATTTCGTGCGGATGATGCCGTGCGCAGCGTTCCCTGGATCGCGGGGCAATTTCAGTGCGCGCGCGTTCGGCAGCCGACGGAATGCTGGCCAAGATGTATCAGACGGGAGGCCGCAGAGCGAGAAAGTTTTCGTGAGTTGGTCGACTTCGTTTTTGCCTTGAAGAAGCGGCTCTTTGGACAGCAGTTCTCCAAATATGCATCCGAGGCTCCACATGTCGATTGCGGAGTCGTACGTCGTGGCGCCGAGGAGGAGTTCTGGAGCGCGGTACCAGAGTGTGACGACGAGTTGGGTGAGGTTGGTGGGAGGGGGGTCAGAGGTCAGGCGGGCCATGCCGAAGTCAGCGATTTTCAGGATGCCGCGGTTGTTGAGGAGGATGTTGGAGGTTTTGAGGTCGCGGTGCAGGATCCAGTGGGAGTGGAGGAAGGAGAGGGCCGAGGTTAGTTGGAGAATGAGGGTTTTGACTTCGGAGGCTAGGAAGGGCTCTGACATGGTGTCGCAAAGGGATTTTAGGTCGTGTTCTATGAAGTCCATTACTAGGTAGACACTGGAAATATATTAGTGCTCTGGATCTGCGAGATGAGGTTGACACGGGGTAATGGTGGATATGCTTACTCGTCTAATCGATCCCCCATGACGACTTCTCGTAAATTGATAATGTGTTGGTGTTTTGATGCCTGTAGTAGCTGGATCTCTCGTAAGGCCGTCACAGGGAATCCATCTTGCGCGTATTCCATCTTCATCTTCTTCAACGCCACAACATCCCCCGTTGCACTCTCCTTCGCCCTTGAAACCCACCCATAGGATCCTTCCTCGATTTGATTCAGAGTTTCGAAGTTGCTGATATTCCGGCAAGGACCCCACCCTCCGGCCTGAAAGCGCAACAATTTCCTCTTCTCTGTCATCGACGATCCGTTCGCGTCTGCTGATGGCGACGTGGATAATTTTCTCTTCTTTGCGGGCCGAGATGCGGCTTCTGATTCTTCTTCCTCCTTTCTTTCTCGTGCTGCTGCGGCTTCTGCTTCAGCTTGCTGCTGTTTGAGTTGTTTGAGCCGCTTCTTCTCTTCCTTCTCTTTCTTGCGCTGTGCTTCGAGATCCTCCGTTCCACCCCATCGTGTTGCTCCTGCCATGTTGACAGATGGCGGCGCCCAGTGCTAGATCTTCAATATATTAGAATATAGTTGTTGGTGTCAAAGTCGCAAGGTTTCGATGTCGGATTGACAGAAGTAGGCTCGCTTGCAGGTGCTTGGAGCTCAGATCAGGTGGATTTAAAATGTGGTCATAGCTCCTTCCGAGTTTCCGACTTCACCTTCTCTTCTCTTCCGAGCCCACAACGTCATGGAAGTTCGATAATAATCGAGACCATGAGATCTCATTCTCTCAAAATATGTCGTTCTTCGACACGAAAATGCTGGTCAAAGCCAATTGGTTGCCAGATTGCTGGTTCTGGAATCCGATGGTTATCTTCGGGTGGAGGACGCCCGTGGTCGACTCCGCTCGCGAAGTCACTCGCCGAAGCTATAACGGTACGAAGGCTGTCTGTGAATCCGAAATATAGGTAATACTAACTTTTCTCATAGACTACAGGCCCAATATCCGTAGCTTCTTACATGCGCCAATGTCTCACATCACCAGAAGGAGGCTACTACACTCGTCAAACCTCAGGCCATGACCAATTCGGCGCAAAAGGCGATTTCATAACGTCCCCTGAAATCAGTCAAGTATTTGGAGAACTGGTGGGTATATGGTTATATACCGAGTGGCTGGCGCAAGGCAGAAAGGGCAAGGTGCAAATCATCGAGGTTGGCCCTGGTCGAGGGACATTGATGGGTGATGTGCTGAGGGTATGTATGACCTTAAATCCATTCTCTGAAAATTCATAGCATGGATGGTAAAGAGCGTTCTGCTGATCAAACACTAGACAATTTCAAATTTCAAGCCGTTCGCAGAGAGCATCGAAGCGATATACCTTGTAGAAGCGTCTCCTCATCTTCGCGCTCAGCAAGCCAAACTCCTCGCTACCTCCTTCGAGCTGCAGGAGATCGAAACCGGATGGAACGCGGCCTGCAAGTATCTTCCAGATCGCAACATCACCTGGTGTGAAGACATCCGCTTCGTCCCAAATGACCCAACCACCACCCCCTTCATCCTCGCCCACGAATTCTTCGACGCCCTCCCCATCCACGTCTTCCAGAACACGCCCTCATCCAACATCCCAGCCGCCTCCACAATCCTGACACCAACCGGGCCCATAACCCCCAAACATGGTTCTCAACTCCCGAAGAACCAATGGCACGAACTCGTCGTTTCGCCAACACCACAGCCACCACCCTCTACCATCGCCACCAGCAGCTCAATAAGTCATAAAGGCCCTCAAGAAACCCCAGAATTCCAGCTCACGGTCTCCAAAACTCCAACCCCTCATTCCATATACCTGCCCCAAACTTCCCCACGCTACACAGCATTAAAAAGTACCCCCAACGCCATCATAGAAATCTCACCCGAATCCCTATCTTACGTCTCCGACTTCGCAATCCGGATCGGCGGCCCTGATCCCTCTTCTTCAACGTCTACCTCTCCCTCCTCCACCCCCTCGGCACCCTCATCACCCAGCCCCAAACCCACCCCCTCCGGCGCAGCGCTGATTCTGGACTACGGACCCATCGCCACCATACCCGCCAACACCCTCCGTGGAATCCGCTCCCACCAGCCGTGCTCCCCGTTCCTTTCTCCTGGGCTTGTTGACTTGTCCGCCGACGTGGATTTCCTTGCATTAGCCGAATCCGCGATCAATGCGAGCCCAGGGGTTGACGTGCATGGGCCGGTCGAACAGGCGTTTTTCCTGAGTACCTTGGGGATCGCGGAGAGGGCAGGGCGATTGGTGGAGGCTGCGAGGGTGAGGAAGGGTGATGGGAACGGGGGTGAATCTGGGGAGGAGGTGGCGAAGAGGGTGGAGGGTGGGTGGAAGAGGCTGATCGATCGAGGGCCGACGGGCATGGGGAGGCTGTACAAGGCTATGGCTATTGTGCCGCATGTTGGGGGGAGAGGGGAGGTGAGGAGGCCGGTTGGGTTTGGGGGACATGTTGTTGGATGATTTGATCACTTGTCAGAGTACGATGATTAGAGCAACGTGTGGATGTCAAACGTACAACCTTCGAAAGTGGGTATTCTATTTTTTTCCAAATCATATGCGACTAACTATTCATGTTTATGCAAGATATTGATCCAAGATCAAGCAACCGATCGAGCGTACCATCCAGACTGGGACATGTACTCACACAACTCAAGCGCAGAACCCGATGTCTCCTTCGACATCAACCCCACCCATATAATCCTTCCAGACATCGGCATGGTAAGCTGGGGTTTCTTTCAGATCTCAGGCAATGCTCCTCATCGAAAATCCAGACTAGAATACCGATTACCACCAGCCTTGAATACAGGCTCAATCAATCCACATTGCCTTATTAGCGCCTGTGTCCTCCTCGATCCCGACTCCTGTCCCGGCTACGGCTCCGACTGTAACTGTCATACGAGTCGTAGCTAGGACTCCTTCGGCTACCGCCACCACCTCCTCCCCGCCTAGGAGGGGAGTCGCGCCTTCGATAGTCACCGCGTCCGCCCCTACCACCTCCCCTTCCGCCGCGTCGTGGTGGTGGAATAGCAGATCGAGAACGTGAGCGCGATGAATAGGATCTCGATCTGCTGCGCCTCGGGGAGCGCGAGCGCGACATCGAGCGGCGGGGATGATAGTTGTCGTCGTCTCGTCGACCTCCACGGCCGCGCCCTCCGCCTCTTCCTCCAAAGTCCCGCGGTGGTGACCGACGTCGTGGCGGCGAGCGGTAACGTCCCTGCCCTCCAGCCATTGGTGGGGGTCGGTATGCGCCCGGGGGTCCACCGGGCCGGTCGTTGTAGTAGTCCCGAGGTGGGGGACCACGACGAAGTGGGGGAGGTGAGCGAGAAAAGCGGCGGCGAGGGAGGACAATGGAGACGGTGAGCTTGGCCCCGTCAAGTTGCGCCTCGTGCATATGCGTGATGGCCTTCTCCGCGTCTTCGATTTCTTCGTAAAGGATGTAGGCTGAGCCGCGGTTGGTGTGGACTGAATCAATATGTTAGATTGACATAGAATGGGGAGATTGAGAAAGGGCTTACAGGTGTGGTTCATGGGGAGGTCAAGATCTTTGATGGGCCCATATTTCCCAAAGATCTCGCGCAGATGCTCGATGTTTACATTCTTGGTGAGATGTTCAACAACAATCTTTGAGCTCCTTGGGGCGGGAGGGCTGTTCCGACTGGGGCTGCGACTATAGCTTCGTCCTCTTGGTGATGCAGACCTGCTGTTGGGTGTGTAGCTGCGCCTGCCATTGCGTCTTCCAACGGGGGTGATAGACCTCGATCGCGTACGCGAACGAGAGCGCGATGCTGAGCGCGGCGACACAGAGCGTCGTGGAGACCTGGAGCGATCCGATCGAGGCGTTGCTGACCGCGGCGTCCTCGACCTGGAGCGACTGGGCGAGCGACTGCGTGAGAGGCTGCGGGCGGGAGAGCGCGCGGGAGAGCGCGAAATCGAGCGCGAACGGGACGGCATGGTCGGTTGTGGGAGGTCGAGTTGGAGGGAATTGCTGCGCTTTGTTTTTATGAGATGGTTTTCATTGCTCCAGGCTGGGAGTCGCATGAAGCTGTTCGCGTCCAAAAGTCTGGAGCTCGAGCTTTCATGCAGGCGCGTGTCACGTGCAACCAATCACCGTTCGCGTGGCTTCACCGCAGTGACCTAGGTATATAACGACATGATCCCTCATCCACAATGGCAGGAGTCAAGTTTTAAATAGCTCTAGTTACAGGAAGTTACCCGAGAAAACTTTCTTTCTAGTAGGAAAGGACAGAAACTAACAATGCACACAGGTGTATTGGCAGGGCTCCTGGGTGGAAAAGCAACCCTGGTTAGGGGACTTCCCAAGCCTGGCCTATCCGGCAGCCTTCCATCAACCGTTCCCCCGAGCGATATCTTCTATTGAACTTTGTTTGAAAGGACTAATGTCATATGATGCGGGATAAAGATAACCTGCAGCCACTCACTCTGCTTTGGCGCCAGCCCGCACCCTTTATAGAGAGGTAATCTCTCCAAGGCAGTCTGGTTGTTCAGTAGTAAACAGGGGCCACTAGGCGAGGTCGGCTCGGAGTCGGGTTCTGTTGATGAAGACAACAACTATGCAATTGACGTTGACCCACAAGACCACGACGCCAGTGACGTCTTTGACCTGCACGACCTTCGTCCAGCTCTCGAAGAACAGAGGGAACATCTTCCGAACATCTTCAACCCTACCGGTGCAGGAAACAATTGCGCGAATCTGGCTATGGGATACGTGAGCGGCCTTCCTGTCGGTGATATCGACGACCTTGTGGGCCCTGGGCCGGGAAGGGGCGCGTGAGGCAGCCGCCGCGTATGAGTTGGAGGATGGGAACTTTCATTTCGTGGCCATGGATGGGGGGAGACGATGAAAGGAACTTTACATATTCCGACCACCAGATCTTGGAGGATGAGGACGTCACTGATGATGTGAGGGCCGCGAGAGGACGGAGGGTGTACATGACCGGAAGACAATTCGACGATCCGGAAGATGAGTCGGATAGTAGTGACGAAGAAGAGAATTGGGAGAGAAGAAGCGGACAGTGTTGCCTTCTCTCAGCCCTGTCATGCATCTCCCGGAATGTGATAACAAACGCCACTGCATTATTTGTCCTCATAACATACCTTCTGTGGTAATTCGCGATCGTCTGCACTACGTTCTTACTTAACTGTCAAATACAGCCAATCAACGTCCAAGGTGGTATCACCTCAACCCCTACATCTGATTCCCTTTCGGACGACTTGAACTCGTCTTCGACCAGACTTCCAAAGGGCCGGCTCCGGAAGCAGGACCATGGGGCTGACATGTGACACGTCTCTGGAAGCCCTGGAAGTTTGCAAGTGAGCCCCGGAAGCCACCCACGCGATCAATCTATCCAGATATGCGGATAGTGGAGGATCAAGAGGTCCAGCGCCAGATCGATCTCGTGACTTGGGTGCTCCTGTTTTTGAGGCCGTTGAGGGCAGGCGTTCCGGCCCAAGCTGAACCGGATCCGGTAAATCATTCTGCAAAGGTGATACAGTAGAGGCCGCTCGTGAGACATGGGGCCCATGGATGTTGCGGTGAGTGGAATCACCTTCATTGCGGCCCTACCCGCTCCTGCCTTAGCATCGCCGTCGGCACAGAAAGGGTGCGAGGCGGGCTCGCGGCCGTGAATGTAAGACGACCCCCACTCGCTGAGCCACCAGGCGATGGAGCTGGGTGATGGCGCAAGAAGCGGAAGCGGAGAAAATGAACGGCGGTGGTCATTCGACGCCGAAATAGCAGTGCCAGAGCAGGTCGTGGTTTCGCAACGGTGCGACGCTGCGGGGATTTGGTCAAAAGAAACGGGCTGACTGCCCCACCTCGCACGCAAGACAAGCTCTGCTCCGGCCGTGTTGACACTGGCAGTCGAGCATTACCTGCCCAACAACTCCCTCGCCCTCACCGCAACCCAGCAGACCTACCCAGGTATATCCACCCTGCTGAGCCAAGGATCCAACCACTCTTTATCCTCGCGCGCGCCTGAGACGTGCAAAACCCTTCTTGCATCCCGCCTCTGCACCTTACCCCTCCATCCCCCCCTCCACCGAAAGCTCCTTCAGCCCGCCGAGCCCCTCCCTCCAAACATGTCCTGGCAAGGTCAGTATTAGGCGCCACAATGGGCTGAACAATACTAACTGTGCCCAAAGCCTACGTCGACCAGAGGTAAATGTGCCTGCGAGCTATCTGCGACTTTTCTAATCTGCTTCCGACAGCCTCGTTGGCTCTGGCTACATCGACAAAGCCGTCATCTGCGATGTTTCCGGCAAGACCATTTGGGCCGCATCGCCAGGCTTCACCGTACGGCCGTCCCCGAACCACAATACCATCTCCCATCGAGGCCTGCAGCTACATCCCGAGGAAGGACTATGGCATGGCGCAACACGGAGCAGAATCATGTGCTGACTTCCACCTCCAGGTCTCCGATGCCGAACGTCAGGTTATCGCCGAGTCCTTCGGCGACAAGAGCCCTGAGAAGAAGGTCTTTGAGCACGGCCTGCACGTCAGCGGCGAAAAGTACATGACCATCTCCTCGTCCGAGGACTCACTCATAGCAAAGAAGGTACTTGCACGCCGGGCCCCTCGTTCGCACCCATCTCCAGCGCCATCGCATCTGCAACGAGACATACCTTCTAACACATTCACGCAGGGCAAAGAAGGCCTCATCGCCATGAAGACCACCCAAGCCATCCTCATCGCCCACCACAACGCCGAAACCCAGACAACCAACGCCAACAACTCCGTCGCCGAGCTCGCCGACTACCTCATCAAGGTCGGGTATTAGGCCATCGTTTCCGGCGCGGGCTTTCATCGGCGACGAGGGGATCTCCCATATTTCCCCTTGTTCTCTTCGCCCCTCGTCGCCTGGGATTGGAATGTTGATTGCTGTACTTTAAGGATAATTGCATACCCGCTCACGAGGGCGGATGGAGAGGAACCGGATGGGCGGTGGGGACCGACGGAATGACATAGGCATGGGTGGATAGGCTGAGACCTCTTTACCTGGAATGATAGATATCAATAAGTGCCCATGCCGGGGTTTCTACAAGCTCGAACGCCTTGTTCATAAATGACGCAAACGCCAATCTACGAAATCACACAGAGAAACTCGGCCGTTCCTATGAACGATTTTCGCGGACCATCAACTATAAAAATACCATCCAAAAGAACGTAGCAACTCAACCCAATATAACAACACCTCCCAATCCTACACCCTCATATCCCCCAGCTCCTTAACCACCTTTTCATAAAACATGCTCTGCAGCTGCGCCCCGACCTCCTCCTTCCTCTCATCCAAATTATCAGTCTTGAACCCAAACGCCGTCGGACCCTCCAAACAAGCCCTCACCACGCCCTCGACCCTATCCCCCAGAAAACTCCTCACCCACTTCAAATTCCCCTTCTCATCACCCAACAAGCTCTGTCTAACCTTAATCGTCGTACTCGGCCTCGCATTCGACAAATCCTTAATCTCCAGAATAACATCTATCGGCTTCCAGTACGCGATCTCAAGGAAAATGACCCCGAGCGAGTACAAATCGTAACTCTTCTTGTACGGGGATGAACGGTCACCGGAGCCCTGGACCCGCGGGTGGCGGTAGATGTCCGAGGCTGCGTTCTCGGGGGGTTTTTCGGTCATGTCGTCGTTCATGGCGGGGCGCGAGTAGTCGAAGCCGGAGATGTACGGGTGTTCATACAGGATATCCGCGGGTCCGCTGTCCGAGAAGAAGAGGATGTTGGAGGATCGGAGGCCCTTGTGCAGCCAGTTCACAGCGTGGAGGCGCTCGATTGTCTCGGCGAGGAGACGCATCAGAGTGATGCGGTGCGTTAAGCTGGGCACTGGTAGTTGGTTAAGGGCGGAGGCTGTGAGGAGCGAGTGTAGGGAAATTGGTTTCGTGGTTGCGTGCGCGGAGGCTGGTTTCTCGAACACGAGACCGAAGCGGCAGTGGTCTTCTTGCGTAGAGGCGTCGATGTCGCGGAAGTAGCCTAGACAGTGCGGAGCGCGGAATTGGTCGAGGCGGTTGTTTTCTTTGAGAAGAGCGGCAAGTGCAGCGACGCGCTCGTGGATCTTCTTGTCTGGGCTGGTGGACTGGAAGGTGGGTGGCTCGTAGGTCTTCCATTCCACCCAGACAGAGGTTTTACGTGAGTGCGGTGGTTGGTAGATGGCTTCTACCCGCTGGGACTCGCCGCCGCTGTCATCGGGCTCGTCGCTGAGGATTGTGATGTCAGAGCGCGAGAGCTCGACGGCACGGATTTGGTCGCGGGTGTGGGGTAGGGCAAGGGACTTCTTGAGCTCGTCGGTATAGAGATTTGGGTCTTCGATGGCGGAGTTGAGCGCTTTGGTTTGGGCCAAAGTAGCGAGATTCTGCAGTGCTGGTTCCATGCCACCGTTCTCTTCGTCGATGTCGTCGAGACCCCGGATTTGCATGTACGCCTTGACAGGATTCGCACTAGGGAAACGGGATCTCTTGGTCTGGCTCTTCATGGTAATGGCAGCGGAAGCGAAGATTTGAACCAGGTCCTGGATGTTGTTATTGAGCTGCATGATCTGAAACTCTGTGCGTTGTTGCTTGATGGCAAGATTCTGCAACTGCGTGGAGTTCAGTAGCTCGCGCATGTAGTCGTTCAAAGTCGATACTTTCAGAATCAGTCCCTCCATTTTGGCACTGTCAAAAGAGGCCCACTTGAGGCGACGAGCAGTATTTTCTCCAGATCGCTTAACGAATTCCAGGGATTTCTTAAGCAAAACCTCCGACTGAGGGAATCGCTTGTCGAAATCGGAATTCACACGCTGGACCGTTGGACTCATCTCCGAATACTCAGGAGGCTCAAGTGTAACGCCATTGTTCGCTTCCTCGGAATCGACAAGAAGGGGCTTTGACATCCTCTTGTATTTTCCGTCCAGTCTGCCAAACTGGTACAATAGCCGTCTCTTCTGGTCTAGGACATCTAAGAGGAGTCCTTTGCTGGAGTTGCTGATGAGCAGGTTCTCATCTTGTTCGTCAAGCTGGACAACGTGTGCCCAGTCGAGAAGACGGTACTGTTCGGTCTTCAGACGGACTCGTAGGTACTGGTAGTCCGAGGGCATGTGTTTGGCATCTGCCAGAAGCTGGTAGCCTTGCTTTTGGTCAGCCTGGTTTTGGGGTCTGAGATCAGGTTTACAGACCTTGAACACATCCTGAGAAGACCTGAAAGGTCAGAGATACCACACTCAATGCAGTGCCAACTTCCATCTTCGAATACAGCCAGTGACAGAAGAAACGAAGACAATGCGAATAACAGAGAAGATGGGGATGACCTTGGGAAACACGCTGAAAGGACCAAGCGCAAGATACTGGAAAACTAAAACAATGCAAAAGGCGAAACAGTTACTTCTTAAACCTCGAGAGGCGCTGATCAGGCAACATATATTGGCCCCATGTTACAGAAGCCGCCAGTCTGCCCAGCTCAGCCTCCACGGAGACGCGATCGCCAATGCATGCCTTAGGCCAGATCGAGGGTCGCAGGTATTAGCGACCGGTCAGATTCATGTCGATCTAGATGAACGTATGGGCAGCCTTTTCGCTATAGATCTTGACAGCCTATGGCGGCCGCAGATGGATGCAAAGCGGATGTTCTTAAAGACGAGGTTGAATCGAAAACGCCTCGAGTCCAATGGCGCCTAACTAACCTTACCAGGCAAGCTCGGGCTCAGCCACTCCAGTCCCCATCGCCCGGGTGCCATCCCTCCAGCCACTCCAGCCACACAGGTGATCCTGGACCTTTCGCACCCCTGCAAGCCTCAAGCCTCATGCCTCGGACGATTACGGAGTATTTCGAAACCCATCAATTCACCCACCACTGTATCTTTTTTTTCAGGTATCGCCTTTGGTGATGGTCTTGGAGACCTTCACAGGATGGCGCCGTCTCAAGCAGACACCCCAAGCGTCTGATCCCTTCGAGCCGACCCCTATCCACAAGCTACTCCTCCAAGCTCCCGTAAAGCTGCTCCTCTTTCACGCATACCATCTACTAAATTCCCTCCGCTCCACGCCAACGCCGGCCGATCCTCCAATCCGAGTAGTCTGTATCTCAGACACGCACGATCAGTTCCCCGAGGATGTACCCGCAGGCGATATCCTGATACATGCCGGAGACTTGACCAACGATGGCAGCGTGGCGTCCATCCAGAAGCAGGTAGACTGGCTGTGTTCCCTGCCTCATAAAGAAATAGTAGTCATATCAGGAAATCATGATACTTATCTCGATCCGCGCACCCGACCGTCGCTGTCCGATGACCAGAGAGCAGGCTCGGTTGATTGGAAACGAATTCACTACCTACAACACCGAGCTCTGACCCTCACGCTCACCATTGAGCCTTCGAACGATGCCGCCGAGGGGGCAAGGACACACTTGTTATCTAGCAGGCCAAGGCGTAGAAAGATTAAATTGTACGGAGCACCACAGATACCGGCCTGTGGGCCGATGTCGGTACATGCGTTCCAATACCCCCGAGGTCTGGATGCTTGGTCAGAGACGGTGCCTGAGGATACCGATATCCTAATAACACACACACCACCCCAATACCACCTGGACCTGTCATTGCCGGGCGGAATGGGCTGCGAGCATCTTGCGAAGGAAGTGAAGCGGATCAAACCTACCCTGCATGTCTTCGGACACATGCATTGGGGAGCAGGCAAGATGGTTGTGTGGTGGGATGGCTGTCACCATGCGTACGAGAGCGGTATGGGTGCAAAGTCAAGACCGATACGGGGGCTGCTAAACCCATGGTTGTGGTTCAATCTAATCCGAGTTGGATATCGAGGTATGAGGAATTTAGTCTGGGACAAAGTGTGGGGAGGCCAAGGCTCGAATACGATCATGGTGAATGCGGCGCAAATCCATGGGAATACAGGAAAATTGGGCAATACCATCCAGGTCGTGGACATATGATTTGCGTTCTGACGACATACGTTGACGACACATATATTGTAGTAATGTGTAGTTATCACCACTTTTTGAACAGCGTGACGCACCGCATAAGACCTGAGACATTTCATTCAATGAATTCTGCTGAGCTACCTCGACTATGTCAAGGGTCAAAGCCCAGCATGGAGACCAGGCGTGAGGCCGTTCCCCGCGTACTTGTATGATTTGATCGTAAGGTCAATGTAATGCCATAACTCAGCATCCACAAAATACCCGCACACGCTCAGAGACGGCGACCACGGCGACCACCCTTCTTCCTTGTCGAGTCGGATGGCGTAGGTGTGACATCCTCAATACGTCCAATGCGCATTCCAGCACGGGCAAGAGCACGGAGAGCAGACTGGGCACCGGGGCCGGGGGTCTTGGTGCGGTTACCACCTGTGGCTCGGATCTTGATGTGGAGAGCGGAGATGCCGACTTCCTTGCAGCGGGCGGCTGAATGTCATGTCAGCGACTTGTTACCAGAAAAAAATGACTGTCTGTACGCACCGACGTCCTGGGCAGCCAACATAGCAGCGTATGGGGAAGACTCGTCACGATCGGCCTTGACTTTCATTCCACCTGTGACACGAGAGATGGTTTCGCGGCCTGACAGATCGGTGATGTGGACGAAGGTATCGTTGAAGGAAGCGAAAATTCGCGCAACACCGAAGACGAGCTCGCCCTATTCATCTCTGTCAATTCGTGCCCGAGGGAGTATGTTACGGTTGACTTGCCTCGCGGACCTGGGGTCCAAGCTACCACCATGTTAGCAGGTGTCTTGAAAAAGTCTGGTGCATTTTGGACATACCTGGATGTTCTCCTGCACACCCCTCTCAACCTTCTTCTTGGGAGGCATTTTGGCGGTGGATTATGAATTGACTGTCGTTTTCGTGAAGACTGCTGGCCGATCTCGAAGTCGTGAAAAACACCTGGGTGGGGGAGGAAATTCGGTTGTGGCCGGATTTACGTTCTTCCGAGCCTAGCGTTAGCGCTCCGGTAGCCTCTGCGCTAGCCTCGACCTCTTTTTCTTTCCTTCCTCTTCCTTACCGCACCATGTCCCCAGCACTCCTCCACCTTCACGACGGAGCTGCGACGACGCAAAGATGGAAGGTGAAAAGAGCATCGGGATCATCGGCATGGGCGACATGGGGAAGATGTACGCCCGGAGAATGAGTGACGCAGGATGGAAGTAGGTTTTCTCTTCGCTCGTGTGACTGGGAACAGCCCTGGGGCTCAAGGATTGGTAAGTCCGCATTTTCGTCTGCTACCCTTCCCCTTTTCTCTATGATGACCGTGAGTGCATTTGGCTCGAGTATGGTTCTCTGTCCTTCTTGCCATCGTTTTGATGGAAAGGTTCTGGGCGGACGCTGTCAATGATGTGAACTCTCGCTACCTTAAATTTTTGCTGTCTGATCTCTCTTTTACTTCTTCTGTTTTGAACTCAACACTCTTGTTGGAAGAAGCTAATCCGAATGAGCACCACAGATATTACTCCATTCCGTACATCAGCTGATTAGGTCCTCTCGTCAGAGTGAACGCCTGCGATATGCCGGAGAAATACGATAGTCTGGTGGCTGAGTTTCGGGAACGAGTAGGATAGCAACTATATATACCCATATCAATAGACCTCATGCTGAGTGTTGCCAGCCCAAAGTTGAAATCATGCCCAATGGTCATCTCGTCTCTCGGTGCAGCGATTACATCATCTACAGTGTCGAAGCAAAGAATATTGACACCGTTGTGAAGACGTTTGGACCGTGTATGATGCTCCACAATATGCTCTAGCTCCACATTTTTCTCACTCTCTACTAACGCGAGCTTTACGAATAGCTACAAAACTCGGCGCCATCGTAGGCGGCCAAACATCATGCAAAGCACCAGAGATTGCGGCCTTCGAGAAGCACCTGCCCAGCGATGTCAGCATCGTATCCTGCCACTCTCTCCATGGCCCAGGTGTCGACCCTAAAGGCCAGCCATTGGTATTGTATACCATATCAAGCTCACGAATCGAACTGACATCCGGGTAGGTATTAATAAAGCACCGTGCCTCAGACGAAGCATTCAACTTTGTCGAAAAAGTCCTCTCATGCCTTCAATCCAAGCATGTCTACCTCACGCATGCTCAGCACGACCGCATAACCGCCGACACACAAGCCGTAACCCATGCTGCCTTTCTCAGGTAATTATAAGCCTCTTCTCTTCTGTGCTCATCCGACTCCTTCTCCAGCCTCTCAATCATCCGCTGACATCAATTTCAGTATGGGCGCTGCATGGATGGCCAACAACCAATTCCCCTGGGACACGCACCGCTACGTTGGCGGCATCGAAAACGTAAAAATGAACGTCACTCTACGCATCTACTCCAACAAATGGCACGTCTACGCCGGTCTCGCAATCATGAATCCATCTGCGCAGCAGCAAATCAAACAATACGCCGAGTCCGTGACTGAGCTGTTCAAACTCATGCTCGCGGGCCATCGGGAAGAACTCCGCGCGCGGATTCACACAGCCGGGAAGGCCGTGTTCAAGGACCGAGAAGGTAACGAGGAAAATTTACTGTTGAGAGATGAGGTTTTGGATCAGTTTAGCCTTGGGGAACTGCCGGAGAAGAGGCTCAAGAATAATCATCTCAGTTTGTTGGCCATGGTGGATTGTTGGTGGAAGTTGGGGATTGTGCCGTACGATCATATGATTTGCTCGACGCCTGTAAGCAAGCAAGATCATGAGGTTTATTGACATGGTATAGCTAACGGAGATTAATCCAGCTCTTCAGAATGTGGCTCGGCATCACAGAGTACCTTTTCCGCAACGAAACGCTCCTGGAAGAAGTCATTGATATCGCTATTGACGACAACACGTTCCGTGCCGACGATCTCGAATTCACATTTGCGGCTAGGGTACGCAAATCCCCTTCCCACCGTGCCCCTCACCTATTCCTATCCCCCCATCCCCGATCCTTCCTGTTCCACAAATCCTTACAGATTGCCATTATCTCATCCAAATCGATCCTAGCTTCCAAACTAACACAAAATCTAGGACTGGTCTTCGCGAGTCAGCCTCGGCCACTTCGACGGCTACCGCGACAAGTTCGAGGAAATCCAACGGTACTTTGCACCCCGGTTCCCCGAGGCGACGAGACTGGGGAATGAGATGATTAGGACGATTTTGGAAAAGACGCAAGAGGAGAATTAGGTCGGAAGGTCGGAAGGTCGGAAGGCGAAGCTGTGTCTCTAGAACACGCCGTGGGTGGGAATACTCGTCTGGTCCACGGACATTGTCATTACAGCTACTTAACCTCACCTTTCCAATACCCTCCCTTCAAGTACAACCAACTCCCCATGATCTATAGCCCACGATCCGTCACCCATCCTTGCCCGATCCTCGTCGTTCTTATTAAGCTGTGCCTTCGCTGTCAAAGTAAAAGCACCATCCGTGGTGTGGAGACGAACAATAGCATTCAGAAGATAAGATCATCGTCAGATTTGACCATGACTTCACTGAACATATATTCATAGCAGAGTTTATTCCACGTATCCACAAACGAAATCAACTTTATGTCTCTTCGCAAGGACCTACTAAGAGGGTAGAACCATTATGGTCAGAAATATCCACGTTCCGTGGCCCCCTGGCTGAGAGGGAAGATCTTGTAGCACGCCCTGAAATTGTGCCTCGAACCCGTCCGTCTGCCACAGGCATATCGATCAAGGACGGCAGCTTCGTCCCAATGGTTTCAATGTCCGAAGACAAAGACGGTCTGCCTGTCTGAGTCCAAGCTCTCGATAAGTTAGAAGACACCGGCGAGCAGGGGAAACGCAGGCCCAATATCGGCACACTTATTGAAATAGACAATAATTACCCTAGCAATGGGACCTCGGCATGGGCAAGGTAAAGATAATCCCTCTGTGTTGTGTCTGAGTACGCCAAGTACTCGAAAGGCTGCTCGCAAGGGACGACGAATCAAATTATAAGCGAGAGAAACTTGGTCAACGTCGTGGTAAAACAGTCTAGAAACTAAAAGTATTGAAGATGGGCTTTGGGAACCCAACGCCTTGCTATGAAAATGATGTATGTATTGCGGTCCCATGACTGTATCTATGCGGAAATGTAAATCGAAGCTTGGCGTGTGGTCCGATCGCTTGTCTCTCCCAGGCGCCTGAGACCCAAGTGGGAAATACCATGATCCATGAGAATTACCTGCCTGTGCTCCGGTGCCTGGCATCCCAATCCGAGGGTAATTTGGGACTCACGTGCAATCCCGGAATTTGATTGTGCGGCTTAATGAAATTGATTGCGAAATGAACAACGCGCGGCGACGACGACGAAGACGACGACGACGCCAAGCACACCTCGTCTCTAGTCTAGGCACAACCGTTTGTGATGTCGTGGGTCTAACCCTTCTTCGGTTGTGAGACGGAGCTGTGGTTTTCTGCTGCCTGGCTAGATCCAGGTAAGTAACGGTGCCGTGGTATAGGTGTTCAGTCCAGAGGAACACGGCACCACTCGCCACTAAGCTGATGGAGAGCAGCGACGTTAGCTCGTGATGAATGATTTACTTAGAACATCCGGCTGGAACTGCTGGGAACATGTCAATCTGGTCCAGATGGATGGTTTTCTAGCGCCTGATTACTGTATTGTACGGGGCCTAGACGAGGGATGTTGGCCGAGTGGCTTGGGTCGCCACACCAGTCATTGCAGACGAATTCTTTTGTGGCAGAGATGTGCAAGCAGGTCCGTCTGGAAGGCTGCAGATGTATGACGCTGAGCGCCATCTGACGCAACATGGGCTTGCTTTGCCGCCGACGCAGTTTTCGTGTTGTGGATTCCGGCTTGCGGAGGGGAGGTGGTCGATGTCGACGACGATTTGCAGGAAGAGTCTGATCGTGGGCCGCCATGACATGCTCATAGCGGCTACGCACCACCTGGCGAGCGACGTGCACGTTCCTCTTGACCTAAACCCTCCTAAACCCATCGCCAGATGCGGAGACACGGGCAGCGACGGCCTCATGCGGAGAGGCCACAGTTAGCTACATGTACAGTATGCGCAGGCGGGCACAGTGGTGCTTGGACATACGAGGGGCACGGGGCCCCTCGCGTCTTGACAGGAAATGTGTGTTGTTGGAAAAACCAATATTTGTGTTCGCATGCGCTGATTGCAATATGACTCTCGTCTACGCGGACCGAGAGGCTCTAATTATGGGCAGCTGTTGCGGGCGGGCGTGTCATCGTGACCTCGAAAGAGTCTGCGCCGTTGATTGTTTGAGGCGGAGTTCTCCCCAGCGTTCCCACGCCAGAATGCAAGGTCAGCTTCAAGCGACGCACACCCCTGGGCCGGCCTTGGGAGCCGGGCTCTGAGGGTGTCTCTCATGACGGGCCTTGGCGGCACGGCGGTGTGGATGGAGCAATGGAACGGCGGCCGGCAGGGACCGCGAGCAAAAATGGGCAGACCAAGAGTGCCAGCTGGCAGCGTGGTTTGCGGTGCGGGTGCAGCGCAGAAGGAGATCACGGCCGTTCCAAGAGGGCCAGCACCAGCGTTGGGCCTGAGCAGTGAGTGGTGGGTCGCTGCGTCGCTGCGTCGATGGCCCACGATGCCGGTCCCTGACAACGTGCGTCGGCCGTGATTGGAGCAGGCGGGCGTCGAAGAGCCAGGACGACACCCCGGACTGCTGTACATAAAGTTGCAAAGGCGGTGCCTGGCCGTGCAGTGCGCGCAGCGAAATGGTAGCATCGGCCGCTGTGAGTGGGCGACGGCGGCGTCAGGCTGTTATGTACGGAGTACGGTGTATGGCGGGATGGGGGTTCGGCGACGAGCGGACGGAGGGGGGCGTAATGATGGGGCCCGTATTGGCCCAAGGCAGGCGCGGAAGGGCATCAAATTTCAGCAGGTGGTGAGGGAGCGAAAAACAACCGCGGGCGCCCCTAACAGAAAATTACAGTACGCTCCAGGTTGGCCGGCCGTGAGTCGACCCCAAGACCGCCGTCAGTAGTGGGCAGTGGGCACGCACTCAACCTCGCTTCTGGGGAGGCCAAACGGGTCGGCCTGCTCAGCGTTCCCCAATCCATCCACTCCACCATCCCTCTCACCACCGCTCTCCTTCCTCCCTCCCTCTCCCTCTCCCTCTCCCTCTCTCTCCGCCATCCCCTCCTCCGAAAGCACCGCTGCCAGCCTGCTGTTTGCTCTGCATCCGACGACTGGCCCGTCCGCCGCCTGAGCCACCACCTGGGATTTCAAGGTTCTGCACACAGCCGGGCTGCGGTTTGGCTCCTGCGCTCCTCGGGCAACCACCAGCGACGTTTTCGGCCTCGCGGGTCGCTCGCAGCACTCAACTGCCCCCGCCGCCTCACCTCGCACGACCGCCCCCGTCAACCACGGCCTCTCGCAGCGTGTGCGGCAGTGCTCGTGGCATCTGGCATCAGGCATCTGCCCGTCTTTGTCGACGTCGTCGCCGCTCGCAGCCGTCATCCGCTTGCGCAGTGAACCGGCAGCTTGACTAACGCTCTTGGTCGCCGAGAAAACGTCTCGCGCCTCACCACCAGCTCCTCTCGCAGTCTCTACTTCACGGCCCTGCCCGCCCTGTCCGCTCAGCCGCCGGCACCTGCATTTCCTGCGTGTGGCATATTCTCGGAGTTGCAGCTTGCATTTCAGATTCTCGCTTCTGGGTTTCGGTTTCTGGAGCGTTCTTCCCCGTCCGGCACCTCCACCACGGCCGTCACTAGCATCCTCGGCTCACAGCACCACCCCAAGGTCGCCCTTCACCTTCGACAACCTGCGCCATCGACCGCAACACGCTCAACGTGTAACCATCAACCCATCCACCACGGGCGATCTATTCACTTAGGCCTCGTCCTGGTTCGCGTTTCAGTGGCACCCTTCGTCCCCCGGCTCTTCAACGCCTCTAATCTTGTGGCGCCCAACCGCGTCTCTTAATCACGGTCCGCATCGCGACACCTCTCGCCGACACTCCGTCTGCTCCTGAGACCCCCGTTGCCGTCGGCCGCTTTGTCTTCCTGAGACAACATTCTTACCACCTCTCGATTCTTCTCTCGATTGCCTGCTTTTCGACAGCAACACACCGCAAAAACACGTCTCCCTTGTGCATGAGCGTCAGCTATTAGAGCGTTCGCCGGCTCGCTCCAGAGCTCACGCTCAACACCTCTGCGGCTGAGAACCTAAGAAATTGTACGTGGGCCCTCTGTCGCGCTGCCAACCCACATCCTCACCAACGGCCACAACGCTAACACAAGCAACAGGGTGTCGAGCACCGGTTTCTTTCGTTCTTCTGCGACAGCACTCTCCCAACATGCCGTCCTTCTACCCGCGCAACATGCCTCGGCAGATGCCGCTCACACCCCCAGAGTTCATCCCCAGCTACAACACAGGTTGCGGAGGGATGCCATACCAGCAATCCACATACTCTGGACAGCCAGCCGTGAGACAACAGGATGAGGGATTCGACTTCGCCGACCGCTATGGGCAGCTCTCGATTGCGATGCCACCCATGTACCCCCAGTCTGGCACGTACCTGAGCAACCCAGCACCCAGTCTTCCTCCGCCGAGCTCCTTCTACGATCCCAACGCACCCACCGTTCTCCCCCCAATGCGAATGCAGAACGGGGCCTCGATGGAAGCTCTGCACCAACAGCAACAGCGAGCCCAGGAGCTGAGCCAGCGCGCGAACCCACCGAAGGAAGAGAAGCCAGTTGGTGGTGTATCTGCGAAGCTTGACTATGACATGGATGTCATGACGGATTTTGTTTGCGACATGGCACACGCACTGTGAGTACCCTCTGAGCCCCCCACGTCGTGACCCTAAACTAATATGGCTGCAGGATCACTCCTGGACGCCCAATGCCTGTGTCTTTCCGCAAATGGGTCCACCAGGTTCTCTGTGCGACAAGGCTCCCGTCCGCGACGATTCTCCTCAGCATGTTCTACCTGTCGAACCGCATGCCTATGTTGGCTGGACAGCCGAAGTCTGACAACCAGCTGTTCCGTCTGCTCACCATTTCGTTGGTGCTCGGCAGCAAGTTCCTGGACGACAACACTTTCATCAACCGATCTTGGTCTGAAGTCAGTGGCATTCCTGTTCAGGATCTAGATCACCTCGAAATGGACTGGCTACTGGCCATCGACTTCAGGCTTCACCGCGACCCATCCGAACCGCAAGGCTGGAGCACCTGGTCGGAGCACTGGAAGGAATACGCAGCCAACGTTGCAGCCCGCTCGAACCGGAACAGCAGACTGAGCCCCATCGACACCACTGTGCAGCGACAGCGCTCCCTCAACCAGAACAAGCCGCTTCCACCGCTGCCGATGCAGCAAAACTTCAGCCAGCCACCGCCTTACGAGTACACCCCAAAGTCAGCGCAGACGTCCTACAGCACGGCATCCAACTATGCCCAGTACGACCCATGGCGATCTGCCAACGACCATTCCCCTGCATCCGCTCCTACCACCGGCCCCACCACTCCAGAGTATTATGGGGCTCCGGGAACTTGGGCTCCCGCTGAAGGCTATTCACGTCGCACCATGTTCGGCTTTCCACCCCTGTCTCAGCCTACTCCAGCCCAGTCGCATCACCAACCACAGCCACCCAATTACGGCCCTCCTGCATACAGTGCACAGTACAATACACCTGCTTGGAACAGCCACGCTGTCAACTGTGGTTGCATGTACTGCGCCCAGAGACATCCACCGTACTTCATGGCTCCGGGCTACGGACCGCAAGCTGTTGCTGTGTAATTGCACTTGATGCTGCATCAACCCGACCAAACCTGCCCTTCACCTTATACATATTCCTCACCAGATTCCATTTTGAGCGATTGTCTGTCCCAAAAGTTGATGCTCTTTCCTTTCTCACGATTTGTTTATTCTGTTCACACTACTCTTCCGGAAATGCGTCGGACCACTTCGGTCGCTACTTTTAGTCGGGCCATCGCTTCCAGCTATGAGCCAAAGATTGATCGCCGAAGCTTCGCCACCAGCCTCCCACGGTCGCATCTGGAGCACTACCTCCCATCAGGCGCACGTCCGTTCCTTTTTTGTCGCTATTTCGACTGCATATCGGCGCCATTCCGGATCTGACGAAAAGGCCTAAGGCTTGCGATCATCTTGCATGATAGATTTCTTTTTTTAACTGTACCTGTCCTTCCTGTTATGGCTTATATCCCACTTAGACGACGGGGCTTTCCAAGGTTCATCAGGCGCTTTCTAAGCGAATTTGCGGATGGGTGGCGTTCTCACTCTTTGTTCACCTGCGTTGTCGCACATGGATGCCCTATTTCTTTGTCTTTGCTTTTTGGGTTTCGGATGACAGCACCTTGCGTTACGGGATTTGTGTTTTTGCGTCCCCTTTTCATGACTCTTCTTTTCACTGCGCTTCACCACAAGAATGGTTCCACAGAGGTTATACTGCGACAGGCTAATGGTTTTGTTTTCTACACGGACAAGAGGTGGGCGTCGTTGCTTCTGCGACCTATCCAGCGTTTCCCATCACGTTCGACTCTTCTGTTGGCACGGGCTCCGGTGTGGTCGGCTGTCACACACCATCCGCCACGGTCCCAACCGGTCCCCGCTCCCATTCGAAGACTCTTTCTTACGTTCTCCCCGATGACGACTTTTCTTCCTTCGAACGCGTATACCGTCCATCCAAAGTAGCCGGGTTATAATTAATGGTATCTCATCATGACGGGGCAACAGTTGGTCTGTTTGTTGCGAGGTGAAAAAGCGAAAAGCTACTTTTTCCTCAATTTTCTTTCCTCTATTCCCACGAGTTCACATTCCAAGCGGGAGGCATAGGGCTATAGGTACTACATGGGATGGATCGCACTAGGTTGTTACTTTGATTGTGTGGCTGCATGGAAAACTCAGTACTAAAAATGTGAAAAGATTTCTTGGGGGGCGGCATCGATCCGCCCGAGAAGAACTGGCTGAATTTTTGTATAAATACGTGACGTGCGCTGACTGTGATTTGCATGTTTCTGAGAAAACATCTGGAGCGTTTTTGGACGCACACGGAGTGCACTTCGTTGGTCGGCACCCAATCACGGGCGCGGTCATCCCGTGGGGCTGGCGGACGGGCTGAAGAGCCTACACATGAGGCATATGGTTAGCTAGCACCCCTCAATTGTCGACTTTCGTTATCAGCTTCAAGTTCCACACTACCTACACTGCCTCTTCTCTGTGGTGTTGACCCGAAGTGAAGTTTGGTCGAAGTCAGCCGATCCCGCACCAAGCGGATCCCGATTGGCCAGGAAGCCAACAGGACAGGGTTTCAACGGCTGTGCCCGAGTCATCCCCGTACATCGTCTTTAAATTCTCATGTCTCACCCGATGCTTGCCAACCTCGACTCTGGACTCCAATCTGATATTCTGAGCGAGGGGGGCAGATGGGCGCTGCGCAATTCGCATTGCCCCGGCGGTCGGACGAATAGATTGTGCCAAGTGCCGGCCTTCATTGGTCGCATTTTGGCAGCCCGGAGTTAACTCAAACGGCGGTTCGGGGGAACAGTGAAAGCCGTTACCTAGCGATACCACTCGTCATCGAACCAATGCAGCAGCATTTTTTTGGTCCGGATTTAGTTGTACGACAGGCGCCATGTTGACGGTCCTACTATCTTCGCGTCGATACGAGCGTGGGCTAGGTCGAGGTCGCCTACACGATGCGTCTGCTGGGAGACTGTGCGAGATGGAGGCCAGATAAATTGTCACCTGTCCGCCCCATGATTGAACCAGAGGTCTCTTTGGCTCGCCGTGGCTTTCTTTTTACAAACTTGATTGTCTTTCGGAACGTTAGCTTCTTTTCAACTCGTCCTCCTACCGCGAAGTGGAAGACTGCATTCTCCTTCGTGTTCAGCAGCCAGAGACTCGCAAACCAGACGGTCCTAACCGCTTTCTGCTTTTGGCGCCTGTTCTCTCCGTCAGGGCCTCCGAGATTCAGCACCGCGCTCAGGATGAGTTCGATGGGCGGAGGTGTCACTGCTGGCGCCGCGGGCTTGTACGCAGCCTTGGTGACGAATCCAGCCCAGATGGGCGCGAGGCCGGAGGATGCGGATGAGTTGAAGCATCATCTGAAGAATGGAAAGGGGTTTAAGAATCCCTGGGATAGTTTTGTGGATTTTATGACTTGGAAGGTGCCGTTTCAAATGATTTGGTAAGTGTTGTACTGAGTGCTGCAATTCTATGAATCGATCCTGCCCTGTCATTGTACACAATTTGGCATTCAACTTATTGAATGTAATAATATCAAATAATGGCAATTGATATACGAGTGCAGATATGGGCTAACGGCAACACCAGGCGTAAAATATCAGGGCAATGGCATGTTCCCGACACAACACCTCCCACAGTCCCCGTCCGAACACCCGACTTCCTCCCCTCTCGATATACGCCTCATCTAAGAGCAACATGGCTCGGCCACGCATGTTACTACATCGAGTTTCCAGGCGGTCTCCGCGTGCTCTTCGACCCCGTCTTCGAAGACTGCTGCGCACCCATCAATCTCAAGAACTTTAAGCGCTTCACGCCTCCGCCCTGCGAGATCGAAGACCTCCCCATTGTCGACGCCGTCGTCATTTCACACAACCACTACGACCACCTCAGCCACCCCACAATCCTGCGGATCCAGAAGAAATTCCCCAACGCACAATTCTTCGCGCCGCTCGGGAACAAGAAATGGTTTTTGGACTGCGGGGTCACGAAGATTACGGAGCTGGACTGGTGGGAGCAGCGCAAGCTGAGACTCGAGGTCCAGAAAACAGAGGATGAGGGGTCTTCGAGTCCAGGCGATCTGAAAGCGAACCCAGAGACCATGACGGCCATTATTGGCGCCCTGCCATGTCAGCATTTCAGCGCAAGGGGCTTGTTCGATAGATGTCAGACGCTGTGGGCGTCTTGGAGCGTGGAGAGTGGAGGCTCAAAAGTGTATTTCGCCGGGTATGTTCCCTATTTCAAATTCCCCCATCCTAGTATAATATTTAGAAGCAATCAGTAAGTAACTAACCACCATCCCCCCCCAGCGACACCGGCTACCGCACCGTCCCCCGCCTCCCGCCCAACACAGACGACTACTCGCCCTCCCTCAACCTCCCGCACTGCCCTGCTTTCTCGCAAATCGGCTCACTACGCGGACCCTTCGACCTCGGACTCATCCCCATCGGCGCGTATGAACCGCGCTGGATCATGTCGTCCATTCATGCGAATCCCAAGGATAGCGTGAATATCTTCCTGGACACGAAGTGTAGAAAAGCGCTTGGTATGCATTGGGGCACGTGGGTGCTGACGGAGGAAGATGTCATGGAGCCTCCGCAGAAGCTGAAGGAGGCGCTTGCGGAGAAGGGGATCGGTGAGAAGGGGGTTTTTGATGTGGTGGATATTGGGGAGAGCAAGGTTTTGGAGAGTTAGGTGGAGGGGTATGAAAGGGTGCGGTGATGGGTACGGGACGTACTTGGATCTTGATGATCTAAGGCCAGACTCGGTGTATGGCTTTGTATAAGATATCGTGATTGACTTGATGAATAACCTCTTGCTTGGGATGTGAGGGCGTGGCATGCTGCTTGGCATGTTATAGCATGGTATAAACGATATCCACTCCTGCTTACAACTTCCTTTCTCTGCTATGCGCGTCTTAAACATGGATTCTTCGGGACATAGGCGGACGTCATACTATCAGAATACCTGCCTCCAACCAGTGACCATGATACACACCCAAGAGCCCATGCGCTCACCTCACCTGACATCTCCATCTTTTCACTTTCTTCCTCTCAACCTCTCTTCCCTACACGTCTTCCCCCAGGCTCGCCTCCTCGCCCATCTGCGGAAATGATCCATAACAGCCGGCTCCAGCATCTATCCACTTGCTACTACATCCTGACTCCTTCGAGGACGATACGAGTACAACATGAATGGGCTACTTTGACGACTGGAGGGAGAAGGTCAGACGAGGGTCACGGATCTTGGGCTACAGGTTCTCGAGGATGGGTTGCAATGGAAGGATGAAAGAGAACAGTTGTCCATATAATCTCTATGGACCATACGGGTAACTCCCAGGGTATTTTCCGGAAAGATACCCATGCAAGAAGGCAGCTATGTCATGAAATACGTACTTTTGCTGTCTCCCATTCCAGCCCTAGTTCATCTGCCGGATGAGGGCGTTGATGTGCTCCTCCCGGTTACCCAAATCACCACCCTCGATGAAATGCTTGAATTTCCTCTTGTGGAATCCGCCAGTGGGGTTGCTGAGCTTGAACGGCCACAGGAAGTTGGAGGCTTGCTTGAAGTTGGGGCCAACAGTGTAAATCTCGTGAATCAAATCCTCCATGCAGATGATACCATATTGGCCGAGGTTCTTCTCGATGATTTCGTTGTCGGTCAGGGGAATGCGCTGCTTGTCGACCTTGCCATACCCTCGCTCTTCAAAACTGGTCAGCATGTCCAAGTATACGAAGTGCGGGAGCCTTACTGTAGATGAGTTCGCGGACAGACTTCTGGTTCGGGTAGCCGTAGGCGATGAAAGGCTCGACGACTAGGGGAATGTTAGCAGGGGTCATTGTTCCAAATGCCGGCTCTAACGCACTCTTAAGCATCTCCGAGGTAGCCTTGGTCAGCTTGATGAAGACACCGTTGTTGATTTGCAGAAGACGAAGGAGTTGGAGCGTCTTGCGCTTCTTCGGGTCGATCTTGTTGATACTAGATGACATTAGCGAATGCATATGCTACCAATATGCAGGAGCCCTTACCCCTTGATGCGGACGACGAAAGCAAGCTTTGACTCGGCGGGCACGTAGAACTCGCCGCTACGCTTGGCCTCCCGGGAGAGCCTGATCTTCTCCCTCTCGGCATCCTTGTACTCCTTGACGTACTTCTCGGCGCGGGTGAAGATGGTCTTCCTCTTCTGCTTGTTCTTCTCTATTCACTCGATCAGCCTCTATTCAAACGCCGTAGTTTGCCATGAGGAAGAGCTCGAGGGGGGCGATTGCGTCAGTCCCGAAAGATGGTTAACAATTCGACAACATTGACCCGTAGGTCTAGCCGATAGTGTGGTTGTCTTCATCACTGCAATCGCCCTCCCACGGTCTTCGAGGCAGTTTGTCCGCGTACCTCGCTTCTCCTTGGTAGCCGCAGCGCGCTCCTCGCGAGCCTTCTCCTGGGACTTCCTCTTCTTCAACAGTGTCTCAGGGACGAGCACATCGTTATGGGTCGGAACGCTCCTGTAGCAGAAATGGCAGGTCAGCGGCTTGCGCCATCGTAGGGGTGAAGATGAAGTACAGCGTGGTAAACACCGTACGCCAGCATAGTGGCAATGCATTGAGATGGTACTTACGACTTGGGCGCCATTTTTGGAGCTTGTGCGTTGCCGTCGATTTTGGGTTGAGAAACCTTCAGTTCTGCAAAATCTCGAAATTCGACGCTGCAGATGTGGGCTTGCCGAGCAGAGTGGCCAGTGCTCTGCGCTAGGCCGAACCCGACATCGCGCGCCAAGAGTTCTAGCCTTCTTCGGTCTCCAGCCTCCTTCACTCATCACATACTGTGTAACTGCTGCTTCGGTGCAAATGTTGGCGTCATAACTCGGACGCTTAACCAAACCGTTGATGTTCACAAGTCATCGCTGGATTCGCACATCGAATGAGTCGGTAGTCCGGCCGCGACTCTGCCGGATCTGGCCCTAAATTTACACTGCACTACCTCCGCTGCTCAGACTTCGTGGACGCACATGGATCTATCGCATGGCTGAGGACAAATATATACTAGATTTCCCAGTTTTCTAACTTCTCACCCCCCTTGATCTCTCTCTCTCCTTAAGATTATTCAACAACAAGATCGGTCGCCCCCCGGCCTTATTTCCTTAGCCCATCTTCACCATTCGTAGCCACATGAACCCATCACTTCTCAAACTTGCTTCAAGTGAATGAGCTGTTAAAATATTGGGAGAGGAATGTCGATATTCCATTTTAGTTACATTCCGGAGCCTGCTGACGCGAAGGAGGCGACGTCCACTCGACCCACCCACCATCGCTTCCATGAGTCATTTTCAGACAGATAAAGAACGACATGGCAGCAGCCCCGCCTCTGCGCTATGCATATGGACTTTTTTTTCAAATGGTAATGGCGCGGTCGCAAACGGTCCGTCTAGATGGCAAGATGACACCCCATATAATATGGCATCCGCTAATGGATAGGTTCCTTTCCTGAAGCATCGATTTCTCATAGCTCTCTTATCAAATTCGGATTCCGATGGTTCATTCGTCTGCTCGCGTGCATTTCAAGATGTATATCACTACTTAGATCCACTATACCACTCTCCTCACTGTGACGGCTCAGTACACGACGAGAACTACAAAGACTCTCACTTCGACTGCGTCCTCTTCGTCTACACCGTGCACTTCTACATACTTGAATCCCGCTTCATAAGGACTTGCTTATCAGTACCTCTTCAATCGATACACCCTCGACGGTAACTTCTTCCTCGCCCACGATAACAACCTCTTCGTCATCCTCCCTCAAAAGTCTTCAGGCACCCTCGAAAACAACTCAGCCCTCGTTGCCGACTACCATTTTTAGTTCTCCTGTCCTGAGATCCAGTTTCTCTATCTCGCCAACCCTACCTACTAATAATTCATTCGTTACCGGTTCTCCTACAAGTAAAATGCAATACAGCTTGTTCAGCCTGTTTTCCGCGAGTATCTTCACGCTCGCCCAAGCTTTGACGTATCCGTCAAGAACGCCCTACCCAGACGGTATCTTCGGACCAATCTTAGCGCTGTCTGATTGCGCTGTAAGTTCTCCAAGTACTATACCCTGAGCCATGTATTGACATTATGACAGCAAAACATTCTGTTCCCTGCCATCGCGGACAGCTCCTGCATCCCAACAGACTTCCCCTGCGTTTGCAAATTGCTCGAAGCATGTGGTGTGCAAGGCATCATTGGGGACACTTGTGACGCTGGGCAAGTTCAGCGTAAGTCCTCTCCCCTCTAGGTTTTTGTCTTGTTGATTGCGAAGACTCGTTGACACTACTACCAGAGGCAAACTTGTTCTTTGAGAGCGTCTGCCCCGAGAACTACCACCCTGTTTATCCAAGTGTTTCGAGTACAAGTACCAGTACCAGCATCATCACTGTAACGGATTACCCCACCTCGTCAAGCAGCGAGCCTCTAGTTTCAACTAGCACATCCGAAAGCCCCTGCAGTACTTCTGTTATCCCTACTAGCACCGACTTCCCCATTACCACAACCACCACCACCCTCCCCGACATCTCCCTATCCACCAATCCTCCCGTTTCTACCAGCGGGACAAGCAGCAGCGCTCCCACCACAACCGGCCCCTACGCCAACTCAACCACTCCTCCCGTCTCCCCTTCCCTAACCACCTCCACAACCCTCATCCCGACCACCGCACCCTTCGCCAACTCAACCACTCCTCCCATCTCCCCTTCCCCAACCACCTCCACAACCCTCATCTCGACCACCGCACCCTTCGCCAACTCAACCATCCCCCCGGTCTCCCCTTCCCTAACTACCTCCACAACCCTCATCCCGACCACGGACACCAACGGCTCACCAACCACACTCACCCAAGAGACCGTCTTCCCCGTCTCCCCTTCCCTAACCACCTCTACAACCCTCATCCCGACCACCGACACCAACGGCTCACCGACCACCCTCACTCAAAAGACCGTCTTCCCCGTCAACCCCACAGTCCCCAGTCCAACCCCCACCCCCACAGGGCCAAGCAATCCAGAGTTCACTGGCGCTGCTGCCGCCATCGAGCTGCCCGAGTTCTGGAGAGGAAGTAACAAGGCCAGTATGCTGGCCGGCGCGATTGGGATTATGGGATTAGTTTTTGTGGAGTTCTGAATCGGGGAGGTGTTGTTGAATGTGAAGGGGTTGATGGAGTTGGGGTTTTGGGTTTGGCGGAGCGTGGCGGTGGTGGTAAGGAGGGGGAATGTGGGGTTTGGCTGGTAGGCTGCTGGATGGGGTATGATGGGGTAGAGGAAGGATAATTTGGGAACGGGGAGAGAAGGAGACTGGAATTTGATGGAGGTAATGTTTAATCAGAATAGAAGGTGCGCGGATTTGGCGTTCGGCGGAGTCCTGAGCATATAATAGAAAACGATGAAAAACGCGTTGAAGCTCTTGGTCGTGTAATCTGTATATGAGGGAGCCCTATTAAAAAACGAGGGAGCCTGGCAACCCATGAGGACTCTGCACTCGGATGATTATATTCGTTTATTCGGGCGAACCCGTGTTTGATTTCGAATACTTAACAAGCTGGCGCAATTGAGATGGTGCGCAACTCTAGTAATTCTCTGAAGACGTGGCCAACTGTATCCAGCACGATGTCCAACGTGAACAGCTAATCAGGACTCGCTCACCAACCCAGAGCAAAGAACGCCGCTGGATGCCTTCAAACACCATATCGCATACCCCAAGGCCCTTTATTATGTATCACCGGTCCCGAGCCTATCGTACATGTCCAAGCCCACACACCGTTGGAACAGGTGCCGTTCATACAGGTAGCTCGGCATTCCGTCGGCCTCCACTAATCTTCTCGAGCGCCTGCGCAATATATGGTCCCACCACGGGCACGTTCCCCACGAATCCAGCAATCGTCGCGAAAAAGTCCCCAAACAGTACCAGGATTCCGTACAGCTCGATGATGAAGCCGAAGAACGGCCATCGGAGGAGGATCAGCGCGATACCAGCGACGAAGGCGGCGGTGCCTTTCCATTTCTGTCGACGAGCGAAGAAGAGGGCGGTCTTTTGGAAGCCGATTATGAGCGTCAGGCCGATTATGAAGAGAATCTAGGGTGGCGAGTGTCAGGTATGCTTTGGTCCGCGGGGAGGGGAATGCATCGCTCACGTTTCCCATAGCCAGCCTGCTGGAGTGTTAGAAGAGTGGATGGAATGCATTGGGTGGGACTCACATTGCGCGGTCAAAAAACATCATTACGCCGCCCAGGAGAAAGAAGCCGCCTGGTTCCGCGTTAATCGACTGTCATCCACACAATTTCTCACGCTCGTTGTGCGTACCTACCCCCTGAACAGAAGGCGACCCCAATCTCTACAGATAGTAAGCATCAATCCAGTCTGTGAAAGAGACCAAATGGACTTACTTTGCGAATCGGATAGCCACATTGTCGGCATCTTGAAGGTTGCGGTATGTTTGATGTAATAAATTGAGGTTGAAAAGGCGAGGTTCAGAGGAATATAGCAAGAGTTGCTGCCTGTTCTCGAGCAATATCTGGCATCTGCGAGGCCGTCGTGTTGGTGGATTACTTTTTGTCTCGTGTCAAGTTGCTGAATGCTATGGCGCAGGAGGTTCCGCGTCGGCCAAATTTAGGGCCGACCCGAGGCGCACCCCTGCAAGTTTCGCGGGAGTTCACAGCTCTAATTTCGGGAACCTGCACGAAGATTTCTTTTCCATTCATCTCAAACAGCGTTCAGCGACAGCATCACAGGCAGATGGGCCCACAATCAACGAGCTCGCCAAGTATGGTTCACAGTCGAATAACTGATCATTTCGAGATCTGCAGCTAGCATCATAACCCGCTAGAGATACTTCCCGCCTTGACCACGGCATATCTTCATGCTGTAACTAGGAATGCCCTTGCGAGCTCCTGGTAAATCGTCTACATGGCGCAGAATAATCCAAGATCACGATTAAGCCGGAGCATCATCTTGAGCCTTGTTTCGAAAGGAGCAAGGTGGGTGGATGGTGCTTGACTTTGTTGGTCGGACAGGCATCCGTGAACGCTCATCTCCCCTTCAATTTCCGTGATACCAGTTGTTACACCGCGTTCGCGAGCAACTGTCCAATCTGACCCTCGCTGTGCGATGTATGCCTTGTGTCCTTCGGGAACTTCGGGAACTGCCGTTCAAGTCTGATACCAATGGCAACAGCTCATTTCAACACCGTGTGTGCTCCTCTTGCTGCTAGGAATCCCTCCGAGACGTTCGATGGCATCACCCTGATGCCCGCAAAGACCTCTTTATTATGATATCGTAGCCTCGTCTTCGGGTCTGTGTAAGGAGCGGGGAGCCCAGTGATATCGCAGTATCTCCTCTGGCTGCTTGGATGGAAGCTCGGTGCCGATTCGATATTCGTATAAGTAGCCGCGGGCCCATTGGCGGATGCTCCGTAAAACGCCGCCCTGCTGTTCTTCTCGAGGACGAGTGTGCTCAGACTCTGTGCTGCTTGTGCAATGTTTGGAGGCCGGTTGAAGCTGTTGACTGGGGTCGTGGCTCCTCCCGTAACAGCGTCCGAGTGTGGCAGGACTGGCGTGGAGACGCCGCTGTTGTTCTGCGTTGCCATGACCGAAGCTTCTTTGCGGGTCGCATCCGAGATGATCTGCTTGACATTCTTGTTACGCCGCTGAGGAGGTTTCCAGTGGGGGTTGCGGAATGGCTTTGGGATCGCGTATATGTCGAGCTTGTCCAGTAAAGCCTGGTGGGTTTTCTCGTCCGAGGCGGTGGTGATGGGCGCCATGTCGATGACGGCGCTGTCGGCGTATGGTCGAGGACGCTGGGAACGGCGTTCCAGAAGCCTGTGGATATGGAGCGAGTTTCCGTGTTCAAGGCTTTGGATCGAGAGGGCAAATGCCAGCCGTGGAGTGGTGAAGATGGGGTTACGAGCTCCGTCGCATGTGTGGAAGGTGAGAGGTCGGCGGTTGTGATTGGACAAACACGACCTTTCTTGGCAACAATAGACCGGTTTGGCTGTCCATGTTTACTGGCTTCTCTTCCAAACGCGTCGCAAACACATCGAACATTTGACGATCGCAACCATGGTAAGGCCAAATATACTCAGCGAATCTAAACGCGAGAATGTAACATCGTTACCAGGAAAGCCCACATGAGCATCAGCAGAGCCTCTTGCTGTCTCGAATAATCGTCAATGTCGTAAGCGGGACTGCGCGATGTCGACTTAAACACGAGCCTAACCAGGAGCCCAGGAAAAACTCAACGAGGCGATTATGATGCTCAATAAGAACCTGCAAGAAATCAATATCCAAAACATGGACGTTGAGCTAGTGGCCCAAATGTTCAAGAACTACCAGTCCAACGTCCTGTTTCATCTCGAAGGTGAGGCAAGAAGCCATCGTATCACGATGGACTCCTGGTTGACTTGGTACATAGCCACGAATGGACTCAAGGACCCCGCATAGAAGCCACTTCAAACAGCCTTGGTGGTGTGATGCTCAAAATTAAGATAGTACGAGCTATAAACGTCGCCAACGGGAACGAGGGAATAGGCCCTGATGTCCCAGATGGAGAGAGATCAGTTACGTGTCGAGTCGAGACCCCCTCAAGGCTGACTTGATTTTATGTTTGAACGTTCATGGATGGAGTTGGTGGAGTGGGAGGAGAATGGGTCTTGAATGTGGTTACGAGGTTACGAAATACCCGATGAATGAAATAAACTTCAATCAGACACGACTAATCCAAATATGGTTCGATCTGTAGCCTCCAAAGGCTCATTACGTGTCGGCTTGTGAGTCCCAGCAATCTACCAAGTTCATGATCGGAGTGTCGTCGCGACCCAGGCACCCAGGCCTGTTTGGATGATGGTGCTTGGGCCACCCGCCTCGCGGAGCTGCTCCCAGGGTTCACCTGCAACAGGAACAAAACCCACGAGATGGCCAGCGGCCCTGAAGAAGCCCCGCGCACTCACACAGATCTTAGCACCAACACGATCCGCGACATGAATTAACCGCACCGCCCTCAGCTTCTCGAGCTCCCACACATCACCTCCGCCATGGCACCGTCCGCAACCAGCGATGTGCCACCCTCCAGCCGCAACTCTCCCAAACCTGCTCCGGCCAGGATATGGAGTGTGAACGACCCTCCTTTTGAGGGTTTCAAGCCCATTGACACCGAGGGATATGCGCAGAGCAATAAAAACACCGCCATCGTAATCGACAATGGTATGCGCAACACTGGCTGCGCCCACAGTCCTCAACCTCTGCTGACCGGCTCTGTACAGGCTCTTCCGCCGTCCGCGCGGGCTGGTCCTTTGACAACAAGCCTCGACTGTCGCTTCCTCCACTCATGGCCCGATACCGTGACCGGAAACTTGGGCGCACTTTTACGTTCGTCGGCTCAGATATCTACGCCGATGGCACGGCGCGCGGCCAGTCCAAGAACATATACGAGCCTGGGAGTAACATTGTGAATAACTGGGATTGTATGGAAGGTGTCTTGGACTACTGCTTCATCAAGTTGGGCGTAGATGGTGCCAATGGGGGTATCGACCGCCCGATTGTCATGACCGAGCCCGTCGCAAACCTAGGCTATTCACGAAAGAGTGCGTCCATCCTTGTCTTCTCACTACAGGCATTGTCTTTAGTCTATACTAACCGTTTGGTATTGCAGCCATGTCGGAGATTCTTTTCGAATGCTATGCGGCTCCATCTGTTGCATACGGAATCGACTCTCTCTTCTCATACTCCTACAACGGTGGCCGCCATGGGCTTGTAGTATCCTCGTCTTTTACATCCACACATCTCATACCCGTGGTCAACTCTAAAGCGCTGCTTTCACAGACCACCCGCCTCAACTGGGGGCGCTTCCAGTCGGCCGAATATCTACTTAAACTCCTCAAGCTAAAGTACCCATCATTCCCGGGCAAGATCAGTGACCCGCAAGCAGAAGACCTGGTTCGGGAACACTGCTATGTGAGCCAGAACTACGAGCAAGAGCTGAGCCACATTCTCGACTGGACCGGGCTTGAAGACCGGGATCGTGTCATACAATTTCCATTTACCGAACAGATCATTGTGCAAAAGACCGAAGAAGAACTTGCCATTGCGGCAGAGAAGCGGAAGGAAAGTGGCCGCAGACTCCAGGCCCAGGCCGCCAAAATGCGGCTAGACAAGTTAAAGAAGAAAGAGGAAGAACTCGAATACTACCAGCAGGTCCAGCAACAGCTCCAGACGCTGAACAAGAAGGAGGGAAAGCGGTTGCTAGAATCTAACGACTTTGACGAAGAGTCTCAGCTCGATAAGAGGGTGAAAGAACTCGAGAAGTCAATCAGGAAGGCGAGGAACAAGGACGTGGGAGATGAGGAAGAGGAACAGCACGAGGTGCCCACATTTCCGTTACTGGATGTTCCAGACGACCAGCTCGACGAAGAGGGCATCAAACAAAAGAGGCAGCAGAGGTTAATGAAGTCTAACTTTGAAGCACGGCAACGGGCAAAGGCGGAGAAGGAGAAAGAAAAGGCACGATTGGCAGAAGAACAGCGCCTCGACGACGAACGCCGCGAGAAAGACCTGGATGGATGGGTCCAGGAGAACCGGCTCGCCCGTCAGGTATGCTCATTTCATATAACTTGATCCCAACGATCCGTATACTGACTTCGAGGCAGGTAATCATTCAGAAGATGAAAGACAAGGAAAGGATAAAGGCCGAACTCGGGAACCGCAAATCGCTTGCCAACCAGATGCGCATGAAGTCTATTGCTAACCTTGCCTCGGACAATCCAACCAAAAAGCGACGCCGTGGAGGAGGTGATGACGATACGTTCGGCGCTGATGACGCCGACTGGGGCGTGTATCGAACAATTGCAACGGGCGAAGGTAGCGACGATGAGGAAGACGAAGACCTCAACCGAGAGCTAAAGAACATCGAAAGCCAACTTCTCAAACACGACCCTAACTTCACGGAGGAGAGTACTCGGGAAGCCCAGACGGATTGGACCAAGAGCATTCTCCATGCTTTTCTGCATGGACCATACTCGTTCGACCCAGAAAGCCAAAAGGAATCAAATCAGATCCACCTCAATGTCGAACGCATACGTGTCCCAGAAGTCGTTTTTCAGCCTTCGATTGCTGGGCTGGACCAAGCTGGTATCGTCGAGATTGCCGCCGGTATACTAACGGAACGGCTCTCAGACTCGCCGTATAGGAACGACGTGCTGAAAGACATATTCCTCACTGGCGGTAACACATTATTCCAAGGCTTCGAGGAGCGGCTGAATAGCGAACTCCGCGCTGTGCTGCCTGCAGAACTACCACTCCAGGTCAGGCGTGCGAAAGACTGTGTGCTCGACTCCTGGAGGGGCGCAGCGAAATGGGCTGGAAAGCAGGAGAGCCGACAGCATTTTGTCACGAGGGCGGAGTTTATGGAGAAGGGGGGCGAGTATCTGAAGGAACATGAACTAGGCAATGCCTACCTGTAATCAACACACACCTTCAGATACTGACTCGTGGGGGTTGATGGTTTAGCATGGATCTATGAGCTTAAGTCCGGGATAACATAAGCAATATGCCAATTAGTTCTGCGCAACACAATACAAGATCGAATACTGATCTCAATGATCTGAGGCTGACAAGTCAAGATGACGGACCGTTGCTCGGGCCGAGTCTTGTGCGGATTCCGAACCATGATAAGATACAAGCAATGACAAATTTGACGAGCTGCTTGGCCGTCAAGATGGTATTTGCAATCTTGGAGTGATGGATTCGTGTGCAGTCGGACTCGGACAAAGGAATTCCTTAGCGCCTGGCTTGCATACACTGCGAGTTTGCCTATTCCCGTCGCAGTCAAGTCAGGCCATAGTAGCAACGTTCGAGACGGGCGCAATCAATCGTACTGTACTGTATGTAATGGCGGGTTGGCGTATGGGATTTCATGTACAATATATGGGATTTGGCTTTCCCATAGGTACGCAGCCCCTTCGGCTTGGCTTGTGGCTGGGACTCGGGGAAGAGACGGTGTGCGCGTCTTGTTGGTCGCTGCCGGCCAATTTGAGGACCAAGTCTGCGGCCAACATTCCTAGCCTTTGTAGCTGGGGCGCTGAAACAAGATGCACAGAGGTTCCAGCCCGGGCGGGTCGTATTGGCCGGTACATGATCAAGTTTCTCCCAGCGCGAGTCGACCGGTCTGCGGTCTGCGGGCGGGAGTTTCAACAAAACTTGGACGACGGGCCTGCGAATGCTCGGACACAAGCAGGAGTGGGCAAGGCGAGTGCCTTGTCTTGTCGCTTTGCAATCAAGGCTGGACGATTGGCAAAGACAGCAGAGCACGCACATGACCTGTGTCTCTCCCAGATAGCGTGCAGTACCTGCCTGACTGTTCTCCGGGGACTTGGTGTTGCAGGCGCAGAGTCTTGACGGCGGAGAGTCCAGACCGCCTGCCGCTCACCGACGCCGTGTCTCTTGACGCAGACCCTGGGTGTCTTGCAGACACTCGGCAAAGACGCACACACGGGCGGTCCATGCGGTCCACGGTCCATGCGGTCCATGCCTGCCCTGGCCGCGGCGCCTCTCTTCAGCGACATCACTACCGGCGCGGCTGGCATGACGGCGGGCGATCAGCACGCAACGGAGCTGGGCCGCCATAAAGACTCGATCCGCCGTGCATCCCTCGCGACACGAGAGTCTCCGCCCATCGTCCTCGTCTCGTCTCGCCCGTTGCGCTGCTGCCCTGCCTCAGCCCTACTGTTCTCAAGCGACTTGGACCCTGCATTCCCCCGACCGCTCTTGGCGCGATGCCAAAAACTTGATCTGGAGCCCGCGCAAATCAGCCCACTCTGGGGTCACTCCTCGCACGAGGCCCAGCCGGCATCTGTCACGTTCAATTTGACTCATATTCGCGCTGTACGTGGATATTCTTCAGCAGATTGTTTGTATTGCGCAGCTGTGTTGGGGCTGTGGTTGATTTTCGTCACGTTGGTAATACGTCTGGCCACCGCCGCAGTGACATCATTTCCCCTGCCTCTTTGGATCTCGCGCACTCGACATCACTTCCTCCAAAACCTCATCGCCATCATCCATCCCCTCCGTCCAGTTTCATGTCCTCAGATCCTATATCATCGCACCAGCCCCCGCTGGCTCCACACCTACCGACTTCTCTTATCCTGGCGGCATGACAATGTCAACACCTGCTATATCCCCGAGGCTGCGGGAGCCTTCACATCCCTCACAGTCTCGCCCTTCAACTACTACCAAGGCAAGGCTTCCAGCAGCACGAACTCCGATGGCCGCACCCGCACTCACCCCCAGACGCCTGAATGACGCACGGACGCCCGGTCATATCGCTCAGGTTCCTCGAACTCCCAGTCCAAATTACTTTGGGCTGACTGTCGATCCAAGCGCCGATTGTTTCTCATCAAGCGCAGCCCAGCATATCCGCGGCAACTGGAGCCCACCGTCATCCAATGTTCGCTCCACGGCGGCGCCATCTCCACGAATCATTCCAGTCGATCAGAATCCCGAATTCGAACAGTTTAGGAGACAGTCCGAAAATAGTAAGGGCTTCAACCTGTCGAACTTTGGCACTGGACAGTCGACTCCCTCATCAGCTCCCCCAAAAACATTTACTTTCGGATCTACCAGAAACCCAAGCCCACCTAACTCTGCCACCATTGTCTCCGATAGTAATCAACATACTAACGATACCAAAGAGGAAAGCATAGAAGGGTTCACAAAGCCCAGATCACCTAAACGGCTACTTTCGACCGAGTCCTCCCTATTTCCAGACCGGCCAAGGCGGAACTCTCCCGCAAGCTTCTTCGATCGCTCCGATGAAGTGGCAGAATTTGCAGAAAACCGATATGCTCGACCTTCGCTACCCCCTCCGCAACAGCCAGTGACGCATTCTTTTCCCCTATCTCAACACAGAGCCGAAACTTTGCCTGCGAACATCGCCAGCGAGAACAAAACCGATGGTCCTATTATGACGACACCTCAGCATATTATCAACATCCTCGAATCCGCCGCTGAGGAAGTCTTACTTCTAGATCTCCGTGTGTCAACGCAACATGCCAAAGCCAGAATCATGGGAGCTTTGAGCCTTTGTATACCCACCACTCTGCTGAAACGAGCATCCTTCAATGTTCAGAAACTTGCAGAAACTTTCAAGGAACCTGAAAATAAGGAGAAATTCGAGCGATGGCGGCGGAGCAAATACCTTATCGTTTATGACGCTAACTCTGTCCATCTCAAGGACGCAACCATATGCATAAATACACTCAAGAAGTTCACAAATGAAGGTTGGACTGGGGGATCTTACATCATCCGAGGTGGATTCGCTGAATTCGCACAAAAGTTTCCATCTTGGATAACCCAGGGCTCGTCGAGCAATCCAGTGGCCACCTCGGCATCCCTCAAACTCGACGATCTTCCGGCTGTGGCGCCCGTAATTGGAGGTTGTCCCATGCCGGTGACGCAAAATGCTGCGAACCCATTCTTTGGAAATATTCGTCAAAATATGGACTTGATTGGCGGCGTTGGGCAGCTCTCCATTAAACATCCGGCCACAATAACGCACCAGATCGAAGAAGATCTCCCTACTTGGTTGCGGCAAGCAGTTGACGAAAACGACAACGGTAAGCTTGTCTCCGATAAATTTCTGCAGATTGAGAAGCGAGAGCAGAAACGAATGCAGGAGGCGCTGTCAGGAAAGGTCGTTTTCGGTACTCCGGCTCCAGGGGACGATCCCACACAATCTGTTCAGATTGCTGGAATTGAGAAGGGCTCCAAGAACCGATACAACAGTATCTGGCCATATGAACACAGCCGAGTCAAGTTGCAAGGCGTTGCAGATGGTGGATGCGATTATGTGAATGCCAATCACATCCAAGCTGCGCGTTCAAACAAACGTTATATTGCAACGCAAGGGCCGCTCCCAACGACATTCAATGTAAGTCTTCCCTCTCCAAATGCACTCAACGATAGCTAATGTCTCACAGGACTTCTGGAATGTGGTTTGGCAGCAGGATGTGCGTGTCATCGTCATGCTTACCGCAGAGTCCGAGGGTGGTCAGGTCAAAGCTCACAACTACTGGACGAGTGGGCGATATGGGGCCCTCCAACTGAATGTCTTGGGCGAACGACGTGCATCTCTTGAACCTGCGAGGATTCATCAACACAGAAACAGGCCTGCCTTGGGGCAACGGAGATCGACAAATCCACCTAAACCCATGATGGCACGAGAGCCCAGCAACTCATCTCCAAACTCCGAACAGCCTTACGTTATTGTCAGAAAGTTCACGCTTGCCAATTCCGACCAACCATTTGAACGAATGCGAGAGATCACCCAGCTGCAGTACTCCAGCTGGCCAGACTTTGGGGCTCCAGCACACCCAGCTCATTTGCTGGGCTTGATCGAACAGTGCGATGCAGTCGTAAGACAAGTCAATGGGGGTCATGTGTCTCGCCCGGATCCTCCCAATGGGCGTCCTGTATTGGTCCATTGCTCTGCTGGTTGCGGTCGGACAGGAACGTTCTGCACTGTCGATTCAGTCATCGATATGCTCAAGAGGCAGCGACAGGACCGCAATCTCCGCCAAGGCACCCCAATGGAGATGGATCAGTCAAGTTCCTCTGATAAAACAAGTCCATTCTTCAAGGACGAGAAAGACGAGGGGAACTGGACAACCAACTTGGACATGGATCTGATTGAGAAGACTGTGGAGGATTTCCGCTTGCAGAGGTTGAGCATGGTTCAAAGCTTGAGGCAGTTCGTACTATGTTATGAGAGCGTGTTGGAATGGCTCGTTGAGCAACACCCCAAGTCGGCGTAGGGTTTCGACCGGGTCATGGAACAGCGATTTTCGTCCTGGAGCGGATGTGGCTGCCTTAGGTAATCGACGCGACATGATTGCATGCATATCCGAATAGGGAACGGCGAATGGTGGGGAAGGGGAACGGCGAAAACGAAAGGCGCATCATGATTCACCATCATCATCGGGGTAGGGGGATTGGGATTGCATTTCTTCAGTTCATTGGGAGGCGTTTTTTTGCTTCGATTGCACACAGCATTAGAGAGCATGGGGAACCTGGTTAGAAGGGGCTATCCCTTTCGGCATCATAGCGGAGCATTCAAGACTGAGAGTCTTAAATGCTTCTATCAAATTCAGATTACGAGTCCTGATTATTTCGAAGATTTTCGAGATGTGGGATATGCAGGTGACCCATCACGTGAGAGCGTGTGTGGGTTGACGCCAAAATTCCCCGCGTCTCGCACGCTGAACCCACGACTATCGCTACGACATCCTATTACCGCTCTCCACGTACCCGCTCAGCTCTTTATAATTTCGCCCAATGTCTCGGGAAGAGCTACGTGCTGACTCGCCAGATGATAGCAGCTACAATAATGTCCATCGCGCCTTTCTTCAGGCTTTCCTCGTGCGCCCCAGCATGACGGCCGACGAAATCAAACCCATCCTCGCAGCCGTCAACAGCGCACACCGTATGTCCCCAACAAATCATCCGTACATGACCCCATCCCCTAACCAGCACCAGAACCCCAACGACCCATGCTGGAGGGCGACGTCACGTCCGCAGACATATCCTCGACCATCGCAACCATCAACACGCGGCTCTCGCCCCTAGACTACGAAATCCGGTCCACGCGCTCGCAAACAGACCGCACGCTCGTCTATGCCCTTGTAAACACGACGTCGGACGCGTTGACCCAGCTCTCGACCACGTTCTCGGCGGACGAGATTGCGTATGTGAAAAGGCTGCTGGATGCGATGTTTGAGACGAATAATACGAGGTTGAGGGAGGTTATGGCGGTTGGGGAGGTGCAGGCGAGTAGTTTGGCGAGGGTGCAGAGGAGGGAGAGTGGCGTGAACGGAACGGGACATACACAGACACAGCACGATGAAGAGACAGAAGGCACAGCAACAGCGGCAGCAAAATCCCTAACCCTCTCCGACGCAGAACGCGTCCTCGCCGAACTGGTCGCCCAATCCTTCCTCTCCTTCTCCCCGCGCACACGCTTCTATTCCCTTGCGCCACGCGCCCTCATCGAACTCCGCACCTATCTCAAAGACGCGTATAACGAGCCCGCGGACGCGGACGACGCGGACGACGAAGGCGTGATCCGCATTCGGGACTGTGAGGGTTGTAGGGAGATTGTGACGGTGGGTAGGAGGTGTAGGGATAAGGAGTGCAAGTTTCGCGCGCATGATCATTGCGCGATGCAGTTTTTTCGGAATGTGAGGGAGGACGAGAGGAAGTGTCCGCTTTGTAAGACGGAGTGGACGGGCGGTGGATTTGTGGGGGAGAGGGCGGCGGGGGGGACGCAGAGGAGGACGACGGCTGGGGGTAGGGGAGGGAGGAGGAGGGCGGCGGCGGTGGAGGCGGAGGATGAGGATGAGGAGATGGAGGAGTAGCGGGCGGCAGACGGGTGGACAGACATACATGGTGGGATGGGCTGTTGTTGGGATTTGGCGCGGATACCCTGGTGTGAGAACATAATTTGTAGTTTCTGGAATGCACGGCATCTAGTAAATCTAGCCTTCAGATACAAACACCCTATTGTCCAACCGTGAAGTCAGTCCGTCAATTCTTCCAAATCTTGCTTCCACCGGACACTCGCCAAACGTCCACCTACAATCTGTCTGCAACCTCCATTCCACCATCTCCAAACACATCGCCCCCCCTCACACTCCCAAAACCAATCATCCCCTTTCCTTCCACCCCCACGCTCTCTCTAAAATCTAAACCTAGATCTAGGTCTACATCTACCTTACCTTCCTTGCCGCGGACAGGCAGGGGTCGTTGTTTCACTCCTCTCCAACATCTCCGTTGGCGTTAAGCGCTGCAAACCTTCCATTGGATCGAAGCCCGAAATCCGCCTGTTTCACCACGCGACGAGGGGGTACCGTCAGACGAAGTCCGTGGTAACTCAATACATACTGACTATCAAATGGTGAATATTGAATAGTGATTCGCAGTATAGTATGGTCCCGGTATGGTATGTTGTGTCGAAGTGCTATGGTGCATACAGTAGTATTGTCGTCGAAGTGAACATTGCAAACCCCCAGCCGTCCACTCCGTGACCATCGTCAGAGTCATGAAGAAACGAGCGAGCGCTGGACCTCCAACGCCAAACTAAAGATGATGGCCATTTCTAGGCCTGTTCCGTTCCCGTTCCCTAATTTTTAAGATGAATCCCGAGGCCCGTTTCCCCTGAGCCTCACGATACAATGTGAATATAAGTATCAATGGCTTTTTGAACCAAATGCGCTGTTCTTTGAACTCCCGGACGACGCGATTTTAAGAAGATCCTGATAGGCCATGTATAAGGATAAGGTGTCATGACAAAAAATGGGAATAATGGCCCGGAACCTTCGCCTTGCACTTCTCACAATCCTCTCTATACCCCATGCTAAACCTTCCCTTTCCCGTAAACGCTCCGCTGCGCTTACGCCCTTTATTCGGCGTCGTCACGACACCGGGTGGTGCACGCTCATCGTCTTTACTCCCTTCAATCTCCATATTCTCTGAAGCGGGGTGATGCGAAGTGACGCTCAGTCTCGAGAGCTGGGATTGTGTGAGTGCGGTCGGCGTGTCTGGGATGTCTTCGTCTTCGGATATCGGCGAAGGCATTCGTCGGCTGCGGTCTTGGTCTAGCGGTTTCTGGCTGTTTCTTCGGGAAGTGGGGGCCTGGAGAAGGGTTGTCGTCGAAGGCACGCCGAGGTAACCGTTGGTGTCTGTTGCTCCTCCAAGGCCGCCTGCCATGCCGCTGCTGGGATAGCTGAATCCTGCCATTCCTGCGATGCTCATTGGGCCGCCGCGCTGGTTGTGGAAAGTGGGGTATATGGGTGTCGGTATGCGGCCCATGTTTACTGCCGTGTTTGAAGCCGAGTCCGCGATTATCTGGGGGTTGAGTTTTGCGGGGCGGAGGGTGAAGGGGACGATGGGGGAATCGGGGGGCTGGCTGCCGATGATGTCGAAGTCGTCGTCGTCCATGCTGACGTCCATGTCCACGTCGATGCCATGGTTGGGCGAGGAGAATTCGATGTCGTCGTGCTGGGCTGAGGCGGGAGAGTTGGCTTCGTCACTTGCTTCGGACGGTGCGGGGGTCATGCCTTCGAAGTGCGCGGTGAAGCGCGGCGGAGATGGAGAGAGTGATGGGCGAGGAGGGAAGCTGGAGGGCGAGCTGGGGAAGTGGGCTCGTCCATTGTGGTGGGGTTGGATGTTCCACGGGCGGGATTTCTGGAGTCGAGGTTAGTTCTGCGGTGGTATTGCCAAGATGGGATATACGGAGGAGCAGCAAACACATACCTTCATGTACCGCTCGTCTTCAGAGTCGGAGTCGTCTTCCTCCCGGGCACGCTTCATGGATTGAAACGCAAACATTGCTGCGTTTGCTTCTTCAGCCTCTGCTGCTTGGGCCGAGTGGAGTGTCGGTGCAGGCACGCGTGGTCAACACGGCGGAATAGGCCGAAGTGGTGCAGTGTGGGTGCGCGATGGGCAGATTGGTGGAATATTCCAGTTCACAGCCAAACGTCCTCGTGAAGATTCGTGCTGGTTCTCGGGAGCTTGGTGTGTTTTGTAGCAGGTGTCGAGGGGGGTTGTAGATCAGGGGAAGCGTGCAGAAGAGACGTCTGGAGTGTTTCAGATGGCCTCGGATGCAGCGACCTTGACGCCCAGGGCACGGCAGCCGGATGCTTAAGCGCGCGAAAGGCTTGCCTGCGCCGGCCGAGCTGCTTTTTGCGGCGATGAAATGCGTGAGTGGGATGGCGATCACAGCGGGCGTCGTGGGTGGCGTGGAGGGGGGAGGTCCTGGGCGGCGGTGGCAGCCATGGCAGCTGGAGGTCCCGGGGGGAGCACAGCGGCCTGGTGTTTGTATGGCGAGGGGCTGACGGGCTACTGGGGGAACAGTGGCCCTGGTTCCGCACAGGGCCTTAGCTGAGGCGATATAATGGCAGCATTGCCGTCCAGTGTGCGTGCATGAAATCGCTGGTCGCTCTCGCCAGGTGGCTCTCGCCAGGTCGCCAGGTCGCCAGGTCCAGTCGAACGACGACGGGGAGCTGGGGAGCTGGGAGCTGGCATGCCGTCTCGCCAGAGGATCTGGCATCTGGAGGAGGGACTGGCTTGGCGGACCCAGGTGCTCGGTTGGGGCACCTGACGCGGTCGGGTGAGAAGCGGGCCGCTTGCCCCAGCCCCAGCCCCCGCTGGCCGATGGCCGATGGCCAGGCTCAAAATTATTGTATGTATGTAATTATTTCGAGTGAATGACTCCACCCCGCTGCTTTCACACCACCACCGCCCAGTCTCGCCCGGGCACTGTGTTCTTCTCGCCGGTGGCCCCTTTCCTTCACGTTATCTATTCTTATGATACCCCCGATTTCCCTCCCTAATTGACACCATACCCAGTTCGAGGCCGTGGATTGAGTGCCCCTCCCCGCTCACCGTACGTGGCCCAAGCAGAACAGTCAGACCTCCCCGCATCCCCCCCCCCCGAACTTGCCACCGCTGGGACTCGGTTCCCTTTGATTCTTGACTCTGAGTTTGCTTGACAATCTCAGAGAAACCCACTTCGCAGCCAAGACAAAGGCCAATTCACTCTCATACAAGCATTCCCCGGCGCCACCGCGCCCCGCTGCAAAATGCCCGCCGCCGAAGCGAAACCCATCAGGAGCGATGATCTGCGCGGTGAGCACCACAGTCCAACCAATTCACCTCTCAGCGCTGACATTGTGTGATCAGTCGAGGGCTACGATCCCTTGATCCCGCCAGCACTCCTCTCCGCCGAAATTCCCATTCCTGCCCACGCCGAAGAGACCGTGGTCCAGGGCCGCAGGGAAGCGGTCAAAATCATCACCCAGCAAGATGACCGCCTACTCGTCATGGTCGGGCCTTGTTCGCTGCACGACCCCGCAACCGCACTCGAGTACTGCCAGCGCCTCAAGGCCCTGGCCGACAAGCTGAGCAAAGACCTCCTGATCATCATGCGAGCCTACCTAGAGAAACCGCGAACAACGGTTGGCTGGAAGGGCCTGATCAACGACCCCGACATTGACGAGAGCTACCAAATCAACAAGGGTCTCAGGATCTCCCGCAAGCTCTTCTGCGATCTCACATCCATGGGCATGCCCATTGCCAGTGAAATGCTGGATACTATCTCGCCCCAGTTCCTTGCCGACCTCATCTCGCTGGGTGCTATCGGAGCCCGGACCACAGAATCCCAGCTGCATCGTGAGCTGGCCTCTGGCCTGTCGTTTCCCATGGGCTTCAAGAACGGCACCGACGGTGGACTTTCCGTGGCCGTCGATGCCATTGGAGCTGCGGCAGCGAAGCATCACTTCATGGGTGTGACCAAGCAGGGCCTTGCTGCCATCACGCGCACAAGTGGGAATGAGCACTGCTTCGTCATTCTCCGAGGTGGAACGACGGGTACCAACTTCGACAAGGATAGCATCAAGGCCGCTCGAGAGGCATTGAGGAAGAAGAATCAGCGGGAAGTCATGATGGTAGACTGCTCACATGGTGAGGATGTCCGTACAGCCCCCCAGATTTCCTCGAGACTAATATACGGCAGGCAATTCCAACAAAGACCACCGAAATCAGCCCCTGGTTGCGAAGGCCATTGCCGAGCAGATCCGCGACGGCGAGACCGGCATCGTAGGTGTTATGATTGAGTCGAATATTAACGAAGGAAACCAAAAGGTCCCTCCAGAGGGACCCAGCGGGCTGAAGAAGGGAGTGTCTATCACCGATGCTTGCATAGATTGGGACTCGACTGTCACCGTACTCGAAGACCTCGCCGCCGCCGTTGCCGAGCGAAGGTCAAAGAAGGGAACGTCCAACGGAGCTCATTGAGTAGCAGACCGTTCGGAACAAGAATAGATTTGAAGAGGGGTTCTAGAGCATAGAATGCTTGGTCATGATTTCATTCAAATCAAAAGTTTGGAGCTTTCTAGTGGTTCTACATAGTAATCGAGGTGATGAATATACTTCACTCTAATTCCAGGGGTTTCCCAAGTGTCTAACCGAATGACCGTCACAATATCTCCATTCTCTCACAACGTTCGCATACGCTCGCCCACGGAACCTCGCACGGCGAGAATATAGTTCATTCATTCTACGAACATGGTTAAACCCTCGTCGGCTTCCTTTCGGAGGTCAACTATGTGCTGAACCCCATCGGTGACTTCAACAAACCAATTCTCGGACATATACTCACAGACCACCACCACAAGGTCCGATTCCAATGGCTAAATGATGGCCACCCTACCTGCGTAAACACGGTATGTCACTTTCAGTTCCTTTAGCACTCGCCGCTTTCCTTGATATCTGCCCGGTTCCCTCAAACTACCAATCGGATTACATCTCCTAACATCGACTCCAGCTCCTCGAACTAGTCATCTCCCGCGAACGAACCACCTGCGTCACGTGCCACCACTCCCGGACTAGTGCATTCCTACTCAGAGCGATTGAATACCCCTCGGGCTGCTAATACATCGACCCATCCTACGACTGCCAGAACCTGGAGCACTTCTTCGTCGCTAAACTGGGCGGGCTGACGGGGGGTGGACGGATGAGGGTTTGGTTAGATGGAATTTTGGGGTTGGGGCGAAAGGAAAAATATTGGCGGGGACTTTGAGGGAGGATGAGAGGATTATTGAAGAGCATGATGCAGAAGGTCCCCGGGAAGATGAGGAAGAGGAGGAAGAGGGAGGTCCCCGGCAAGACAAGAAAGGTCCCAAGGAAGACAGGAGAGATCCTCAGGACAACGAGGCCGACTCCCAGGACGACGAGACAGGTCCTCAGGACGACGAGACATGTCCCCAGGAAAATGAGAAAAAGAAGGGCCAGAGGCCTGGATGGCTTAGGGGTCTCTTCAGGAACAAAGACAAGAAGGCCTAGGAGACTGATCCGATGGCGCGGACACGGACTCGTTATGAGATTCTGAAGGGCACATATGAGTACCTGAGAGGGCCGGAGGTACCGATAGTACCCAAAGCTCGAGAAATGCGGCGGTCTTGACACTAATTATTTGGTAAAGAAATGTCCATTATAATACCCCATTACTTTTCTACTAAACCACCTCGGAGAAAGTCGAGTGGTAGCCAAGGCGGTGAGCTACGGCACAGCACATTTGTGAACGGCTGTTCTTGCTCTTTTCACACGTTCTCTACAAGCACATCGAATCACGATGCGCACCATGGCCATCATCCAGACGTCAGTTGATCCTCAATTAGAAAGCAGTTTCTTTGTTCCGCCGGTCGAGATTCGTGACGCCATCTACGTCTATCTCGTCCCAGAGCGAAGAATCCATCTCTTTCTCCGCAACCAGAGACTCCAATTGTCCGGTTGTGATCAGCCCGATAAAGACGACACGCCATACCACCCCAAATATCCTCAGTTTGACCCTAGGACATGTCAGAATAGCGATGATCACGTCTATTGGCGCCGTTTACAGTCGCCATGGGGTCCACATTGGCGATGTGAAGAGAGTGTCAACGACGGTGCGGCCGAATCCTACTTATTCGCGACAGATGTACTTCTAACGTGCAAGCGCATGTAAGTGAGCATTCATAGTGCCTAAAAAATCGCATTTATTGAACCTGCTGATCGAATTTTGTAGGTTTGCAGAATTCGCGGGGTACATGGCTAGTAAAATTGCGCTGCATATCAATGATCTTGATGCGCTCAAGGTCTTTCTTCCAATTCCGCGCAGTGGCTCTCTTCCCGAGTCTGAGTCTGCGTTTGATCTGCAATCCTGCATTCCTACATACTCTTTTACGCTCCTGGATCACCTTCTTCCCAATCTCACGGTCTTGGAAATCACCATGAAGCTCCCAGTGTCAGTCTACACCGCAATCGAGCACGCCAGTACTTGCAAAATCACTCCACCTTCCAGCAACCCAGCATCTTCTTCAACGCCAACGTCTGCTGCATCAACAGACCCCGAATCTCTGATATCTGCGTGGACAAACTTCCCCCGCTCTCTTCCCCACTTGAGCAAGCTGAGGCAGCTGAAGATATGGCTAGACCACGACGAGACGTGTTCCTGGACCCAGGTTGTCAATGAACGGGCGTTGTTATCTCCACTCGAGGGTTTCGTTCGCGGCGGAGGGTTGGAAAAACACGCGTTGGACATCGACATCTCCGTCGATCTCCCGAAACTGCATCCGAAGTGGTGGTCGGATGATCGACATTTTGCGGACATGGGCGTGGGCGCGGGCGCGAAATTGGAGGCGGACATCGTCGTGAACACTGGACCATCACCGCCATCTACAGGCCGCCATACGGTAAGCATGACCCGGCGGTATCGGCAATGGTGGCACGGCGTCTTACTAGATGATGGTACGGCTGCTTTCACGGAGCAGTACGATTTCCCCGAGTTCGTTGAGCGGGGGGAGTATCTGGCTGCGTGCGGCGATTATCCGGAGATCTCGCGTGAGCAGGAGGAGGTAGATGAGAGAAATGCGCTGAAAACGGGGTATGACATCCTAGCCGACTGGAAAGATTTCCTGGATTATCTAGATAGATCGGTGTGTAGCATGGGTACACTCTGACACGATCCTTGACAGGTGTCTATCGATCACGACCTGGAATCATTCACCCACCAGACAGTACGCATAACCCAACGGTATAGTCCAACGGTATCGGCAATGACCGCACGGTGTCTTACTAGATGATGGTGGCCCCGGTTTCACGGACCAGTATGATTTCTCTGAGTTTGTTGAAGTTTGGGGATTATCTAGCTGAGTTCGTTAAGTCGGGAACGGCAGTGGACCTCGCGTGAGCAGGAGGAGATATCGGCAGGCAGAGCACGGCGCCCTATCCGCCGATGGCACAAACACAGCGCGTTTTGTAACTCTGCCCGATTTTCCAGAGTGTGTTGAGCGGGCAGCTTGGCTGGATATCTCGCTCGATGACGAGGAGATGGAGGAGAGATTAGCACACGAGAGGGACGTCGATCCTGTGAAGGAGTGGTGGGAGTTTATGGATTATACGGATAATACGTTTACAAGTCTTCCTAGAGTGGTCAGGGACCGTTGGAGATTGGTGGATTGGTGAATTGGAAAGATGGGTGGATGGGTACGGTTATGGTAGTCGTTGCATATCGATGTGCGTTTGCATAGATAGTCACGCCTAGATATCTTGGATATGTCATGTCTGTAATGTACAGACTGGTCAAATAGCTGGTCTTCACCCCTCTAGCTTCTGCACGCCGATAGACTACACTGTTTGTGCCCCCCGCCCGGGGGCCATCCTGCAACATGGGTTTCTGCAATGTACAAGTCGTCAGTTCAGACATCAGAGTTCCGACCGGCCACTTACCCACCCCTTACGACAGGGACCCTGATCACACGAAGCAGAATAGGACATTCAGAGAATCCTACTCCTTTAGCCAACAAACGACGAACCAGTATTCTCTAATCAAGGACTTTGACTCCGAGAATATTAGCGCAAAATATATGCGACATACGGCTGCTCATTCTTCCATGGTCAAAGCTCATGGTAGCTTTTCATCCACAGGCAACATTCACACACAAACGCAGACCATTACGGACAGCAGCTTCCGTAGACCACCCACCTGGTTCCCTGTCTCGAGAATGTATTACCTCTCAGGATTTGGCTTTCTACTAGCAGCGAATCCACCAAATATGTTGGACAATGCCAAACCTCCTTGAAACACACTCAGTCCCATTCGAGTATTTAGTGAGAACCAGCGTTCGAATATGCAATATATACTATGACACAGTCAATTTGATCATATATGCAACGACTCTGTCCAACGTCGTAGTTCAATCAACACTACCCAAACGTCGCCTTCCAATCCTCATTCCAGTATACATACAGGATGCCATGCGAAAATACAAGACCCAAGCGCCCGGATATCATGCTAATATGTGTAGATGCGTGTGTTATGTGTTATGCAATGTTAAATCAAATTGACGGATGACGACCAACCCAACCAACCGGATGCCATATATTCGGTCTTTCGTTTTCCGAGAACAGACCACCGCACTATACCCCACCACTCACATCTCCATGCGCTCAGTCACAACCGGCAGCGGTGGTGGCTGGTTACTCGTCTCCTTCCCACCATCGCCACGGTAACAAATTAAACCAAAGAAACCCTTTTCACTACACGTCGACGTCGACGTCGAAGCCGTAGACTTCGGTTTCGAAGATGTCGGAGATTTGGTTGTCGTCGGATCGTTACAGCCGCCGAACCAACCAAGATGTTTACACGAAGAGCTGGACGCAGGTGGAGTCGGGGGAGACGAGGTTGTGGTGATGCTGGGAGCGGGAGCTGGTGTGGGTCTGGCGGAAGGAGTTGATGATGCTAGGGTTGTGGGGTCTTCGTCTTTGCAGCCAAACCATCCAGGCTGGGAGAAGTTAGCTAACAACATCCAGCATTTGATCCATGGGGTAATTTGCACATGACTTACAGTCTTACAAGTCGACGTGGTCGTCGTACTCGTGCTGGTACTTGTCTTAGACCCCTCGGTCGTGCTCTCATCCAAGCATCCCCACCAACCGGGCGTCTTGCATGTCTCGGTCCTCGTCCTAATCGACGTGCTCGTGGAGCTCACGATCTTGGTAGTTGTGATAGGTTCAGTTCCATTGCTCTCAAAGAACTCCCACGGATAACAATCGGTGCAATTTACATATTGCTCGCATTTTGGTGGCGCATCATACTGCTCAATGACGTCTTTGATCACGCTGACGATCTTGTGCGTGCCGATTCCGACGCGCCAACCGAAGTCTGTGACTGTGTCGTAGACGCATTTATGGCCTGTGTGGCAGACGCTTTGCATGGCGTAGCCGCCAAAGGTGCAACTACTGCTCGCTTTGTTGCACTGGCCCATGTAAACGGGATCCGCGGTGTGGCCAAAATGAAACCCTCCGGTATCCTTCCGGGCTTGGAGGGCACCGATTTGGTGGCCAGGCGGAGTAGGTAGGCCTAGACGAGATGCGGGCATAGCCTCTGGGACTGCCTCGAATGTTAGGACGGGGAGGCCGTAGGTTAAGCCCAGGAATGATGAGACGGCTCCCCCAAGAGAATGGCCGGCAAGCCAGACGTCGGCGTTTGGATATAGCGCTGTGACATTGTGGTACAAGTCTCGTGCAGCGTAGTAGTAACGGTTCTTGTCCCGGAGCGCCGTGACTAGACAGGTCGAGTTGCAGGTATAGGCGGAGGTCTGGCAGTCGCAGACTTGACGCCACAGAAACTGCCCGCCTTGTCCGCAGCAGCAGCTGAAGAAGAGGTTGTCGTTGATCTTGTCGTTCGTGGTAGTCTCGGACCCGTCGAATACGGCGGGCGATGTTCCCTTCAGTCCGATGACGATTGTCGCATTCTCAGTATCGGCGAAGATGTGCCCGCGCAGACCATCCGTCTCCCAGCCAAAGTCCTCGGTGTAGTTGAATCCTCCTCCGACGTCCTCCCATTCCTCGGCACCTGGCTCCAGAACATAGGCGTCGGAAGCCATACGCGCAAAGCTCAAGACCGTCTCTTTGTCAGAGACGTTAGGTCCAGGTATCTCGTCAACAGTCCAGTCAGAGTCGGCCAGTCGCACTGACTTCCCCGTCATCCTCCCCCAGTCTAGCATGCCGTCTATCGTCTCCTTGCTCCTATCCACGAGTCTCTGGATGCTCAAGGCTTCCGACTTGGCGCGCAACCGGGGCACGGGCTCTTTCGCGGTCGCATCGCCGTCTGCTGCCATCCACACCGGAGCATTCTCCGGGACATCCAGTCGCCGGTGAAGATTTGGGTAGCGATAGGTTCCATGGTGGAAAACATGCCTCAGAGCGAAATCCCTGACAGGTGCTTCGTGTGGATTCGGCGTGGATGGGAGGGCGGCGATGGGAGGGAGGATAGGCAGCTCCGCGGCGGTTGAGATGGCGAGGAACGAGAGCAGGAGCGACGCTGTTACGCGGCTGGTGGATGTGCAAGAACGTCGTCGGCGCATGTTGGCGGATATGGGTTTGGAAGACAAAAGAAATCAGGGCGGTGGCGGAGGTAGAGACTGTGGATGGCTCAGGTGGGTGGCAGTGGTAACATGCACCGCACCATGACGCCGATGCATTCACGGGACGATGTGGCGGTCACGCACGATGCATCCCGCGGCCCGATCGCGCAGAGCCGACCTTGCCGAGAACGGCTAGTCCGCGATACCCGATCGAGGCAGGCTTCATCGCCGGACGTTGGGGTATCTATCCAGCATTCACAGCGTGCGAACGCTGTCGACTTTCCATTGCGCAGCCAGACTGCACGTCGTTCTGCACCAGACACGCATCAATCCGCCAGGTCCAAGCGGGTGTCTTCTGGCTAAGAAACTAGGCTCAACTCTCTTCAAGACAGGCGCGCCGCACCATCCGCATGACGTTTGAGGCTCGAGCTGTCCTCCAGCTATCCCTCACCCCTCGGTGCAGGCACACGACATCCCAGCACCCTTCCACACACCTTCCTTTCCGCAACACACAGTAACACCATGGCCGACCGACCCAAGAACCTGCATACTTCCAAATCCTTCACGCGTCTCGAAGCAACTTCCCAGAGCCCCCTCTCCCGCAGTCGCTCGAGCACGCTGCAGGGCCCACCTGTCCCAGACATCCTCGATCCCTTAAAAGTTACCCTGTCCCCCGAGAGCGAGGACCCTAAGGATGGAGATATATTCGTATCTCAGGAAGACGAAGACACGCCCGACAGCACCGAACGGACAGTGCCGGACGCCTTCGAAGAGCTGCCTATCGAGATTCGGAGTCTGACGGAGAGGTATGAGCTCAGATCCACGCCCATGGGCGTTGGGAGCATAGGGCTGTACGCTGAGATAATATAGATTTCTCGAGTCGCTATCCGCCAAAGTCCACCCCAGTCCCCTCTCCGCTGACGCCCTCTCGGACCTGTTCCAGGACTTCTACATGCGTGCTTCCACCCACATAAGCACCCACATAGCCACCCTCTCGTCTCGAATATCCAGGGAGGCCTCGTCTTCTCCCTCATCAAAGAAGGGCTCTGTGCCCTCTGCCAACAGCAGACCAAGTTCTTTGAGCTCGCGGAAAGGAAGCGGCAATGCAGACGAGCAGCAGATGCTCTCTGTGTCCGAGATGGCCGACCGAAAGAAAGCCAGGCGGCTATTGGAGGTGAAACGTGCCGCTCTTGAAGAAGCCGTCGAAAGAGCGGTATGTGAGAAGGTCTATGAGCGGATATGGAGACATCGCAGCACAGATGACGAGGAGAGAGATCATAAACTTCGATCACGGACGGCCGCACTCAACCTCGTGGGAATTGGCCTGAAAGAGCTGCTGATGACCGCCGAGGAGTTGTCTGAGGAAGAACGCCAGAAAACGAAGGAGAGGGAAGGCGAAATTCGGGAGTGGCTGTCTTCCGCCCGAGACGACATTCAAAAGATGGACAACGAAAAGTACCCGCTCGGCAAGCTGCATCATCTTACAGCCGCGCACAAGTCCATCGTGGAAGCCTTGTCGAAGATTTTTCCTGCCTCGTCCTCTGCCGACGAGATTCTGCCGACTTTGATATACACTCTCATCACATCAACCCCTGAAGGGCTCAACGCTGTCAGCAATCTCAAATTCATCCAGAGATTTCGAGGCTCGAGTCGGATGGATGGCGAGACCGCCTATTGCCTGGTCAATCTTGAAGCAGCCATATCGTTCTTGGAGACTGTTGATCTCTCGTCACTAAGAGCCGAGGAGGCTCGGCCTGCACTCGTCAAGTCCAACTCACGCCCAACGACTCCCAGGTCCGAAGTGACTCCGATGCCGTTGGGCCTTGCCCAGGCGCCTGATTTGACGCAAACACCGGCTACCCCAACAAAATCTGCGATTGCCAATGGACCCCCTAGCCCCTCTACCAAGGCTCAGCGTCGACTCAGCAATCTCATTCAAGCACAAACAAATAGGATTGAAGCTGCTTCAGATGCCGTTCGGGATTCAATTATAGACTCAGCCGACCAGGCCTTGGACACCATCAACAACACGCTAGAAAACAGCTTCAAGTTCCTATTTGGGAGGATGCGAGAACGAGACCCGAATAGCCCCGTCCAAGAAGAGCCTAGCCTTCCTAAAACTCTGGCCGAAGCGAGGGAATTGGTGAGCTCACCCACACGTATTGGTGCCAGAGACGAGGACAATGGTAGCGTCAGCGCCGCAAGCTCCGTGCTGGGTGACGATCTGAACGACGATAAGAGCAAGGATAACGCCTCGAAGATGACCGATCTTTTCGGGGCAAGGCGATCGATTCGGGATCGCAGTGTTGATTCCACCAAGTCCGGGGGCAGTAACAGCGGGAAACGGGTAGCGTTCACGGCATCCCCTGGCGAGAATAAGACATCGCCGCTACCGCCGGTTAAAACGGAGTCCCAACCTGCTCCATCAAATACATCGGCCGTCGACTCTATTCGAAACATGGGCAACAGCCTCAACCCGCTCAATCGATTCGCCAGCATGAATATGATACCCAGATTTGGTCGCACCGTAAGCAGCAGTGTCAGCACGCCTACCATATCTACTCCCAGTGAGCCCAGCAAGCAACTACCACCTACGCCTCCCCCAACAACTTCCTCAAACTCAGGTGAAGTGGCGCAGGTTGATGAAAAAGGAGCACGAGCTGTAGCAGCGATCGAAACACTACGGAAGACGACACCTCCAGTTAAGCGCTTCTTGGACGCAAAGGATGCACAGGATCTGAAATTGAAGGAAGTAGATGAGCTGTTGAAGGAGTATCAGCGATTGGCAGGTGCATTGAGGCACACTATCAATTACTAGCGGATCACATGGGCGGCGGGTCGTGAAAATATTTGAGCGATAGATGGGCTGGCATTTTTGTTTGCATGTTACAATCGCATTTGCATGGGTTTGTTAAACTTGTGTATATAGACAGGGGAAATGGAGGAGTCACGTGGAGTTTCCGATGCCGATGGTCTTCGGAACGGTCGATACCCCAGCTTTCCGCTAGCGCGTCTGCACGGGCCTCTGTCAACAAACAAACAAGGACTGCGGGCAGCCACAACTTCAGCTCCTCCCTCTCTCGGACACAGCACCACCGCCCGTTCGACCACTCGCACTCACTCCACTGCAGCTGAAATGGCGGAATCAATGCAGAATCTATCTCCGGAAAAGATCAACTTTATTCCTAATGACGACGACGACATCACCTGGCACGAACCCGCGTCTTCTCCCTTTGTATCCCACATCGACTTCGGCGACCAGGAGAATATTCCGCCCATAGATATCACAACTACTCCAGCCAAGCCGGGAATGTACCTCGATGACGACGTTCCCCAGTCTGCCTTCAAGTTCGCGTCGCCTACAAAGAGCGCCGGCCTGAAAGACAGAGCGTCCCCCGCTAAACAGTCTCCCACCAAACACCACCTCGACGAACACACCCTCAACCAGCTAGACGAGAAAACTTTGCATCGCAATGCAGAGGAGCGTAGCAGTCCCAAGAAGGTGTCTCCGGTAAAGCAGATGGTGGCGGACCGTCCCGAGTCGGCAATGAGCGACCATTCGCGCAAGACCCATACTCCCTCGAAGCCCTCCCCCGCCTCCTCGGTCGGCTCGATGCCGCTCGTGGCAAATACCCCACGCGGTATGGACTCCGACGACGTCTTCTCCCCCGTGAGGCACAGCAATTCCCACGTCGAATCCCCACTTCGCGACAACGAGGGCTTGACTATTGCCACTAAGTTCATGAAGGAAATTCGGACCGTCAGCCACGAGAGCTCCACCACGCACCACTCCGAAGAGCTTATTTTCGACGAGAATGGAGTTCAAATTTACACCGAGGAAGACTTTGGGGATATCATGGAGGACCTGGACGTCAACGGCAACCCCGATGGACCAGAAATGTCATCGTTAACTGTGGACGACACTTGCTTCAGTGCATTTTCAGAGATGCCGAATCTCGATATGACCAAGTTTGCCGTCATGCGGAATAGCCCTACAAAGAATGGATTGGTTGATCAGGTGAGCTCGTGGTCTCAGAACATCACACATGGTAGTTATACTGAACATAGAGAGGCAACACCCCGTGCACGCGCTCAGATGACCCCGTCTACAGTCCGACGCACCGAGCGCACTCCGTCGCCAACCCCTCGTCGGTCGCACAAGGAGAACGATACAACAAACCTTTTGCTCGACTTCACAGCTCAATTCGAGGCCTTCTCATCGTCTCGCTACTCTCCCACACGGGGCCGCGCATCCCCTGTCAAATCCGGAACTGAACCAAACCTACTATCGTACATCCAAAACCAGCGCTCTCCTGCCAAAGGTTCCTCATTCGTTCCCGCTACGCCAGCCCGTGACCGCAATATGATCAATCTTCTCGACTTTGAACTCCCACCTGCGCCAACTCCTCGATCAGTCCCAACCGTTACGATACGCGAGATGGAGAGTCTGAAGAGCACCTTCCAGTCTCAGATTTCTAGTCTCACAGCGAGTCTTTCTGGAAAAGAAGCCGAGGTCGAGAGCCTAGTCAAAGCTGTTTCCAACGCCGAGCGTAGAGTCGGTGAGGCGCAAGAACAAGTTCGAGATGAACGGAGTGCCCGAGAGCATGCCGAAGCTCAGATGACGGATTGGAAGAAGAAAGGCGAAGAGGTGCAGAATCTCCTCCAAGACGTGCAGTCCGAACTTGCCCGGAACGATGCTGAGCGTGAAAACCTCATTGCTCGCATCGCGGAAGCAGAAAAGCGTGCCGATGAAGCGGAATCTCGTGCTGCGGATCTCGAAACTCGTGCCATCTCAGCGGAGAGCAAGAATGTTGATATGACCACGTTCATTGGAGACGATGATCGCAAGATGTACTCTGAAGCAGAATGCTCGGCAGCCATTGCCGAGAAAGTGAATGAGGTCGCGAGAGATCTGCACTCTGCATACAAGGCGAAACATGAGAAGAAGATCAAGGCACTGAAGGAGAACTACCAGAAGAAGTCGGATGAGAAGGTAAAGGATTTGAGGGTGCAGATCATCCGGCATGAACGCACAATCGAAGAGCTCGAGAAGAAACGGGACGACACATTCTCGAAGGTTCTGCCTAAACATCTTACTGTTCCAGGAGGTGCGAGCGGTACTTGTGAGAAATGCGGAGGCTCAAGTTCCAGCTCCCCTCGCAAGGCTGCAGGAACTTCCCCAGAAGATCTCAAGCGTTTGGAGGCCCAACAGAGCGAGATCGAAAACCTTAAGGCAAAGGTTGCTGGTTTGCAATCGGAACTCTCATCCATCCGCAAATCCCACGATAATCTCTTCCAGGAATTGGAAGCGGAGCGCGTCGAAAAAGGAGAACTTGTCGCAGCCGCTGAACAAATGCTGGCCATGTGCGGAGAGAAAATGGAGGATCTCCAGGCCAAGGAGGAAGAGTTCCGGAAGAGCACTATGGGTGGAGCGCCGCCTGTAGCCCCGTCTCCAGCTCCCCAACGTAGTGCGCATGCACGAACAGGCTCTGCATTGTCTGGTGGCCGACCCGGCTCAGCCCTAGGGGGTGGACGGCCTGGCAGTGCGATGGGCGAGCGTCTCGGTGCGATGGGTGGTGCGGGCGAGAAGTTATCCAGCGGTATTGCGAAACCGAGCGGACTGCGTGCGCCGGGTGGGTTCGGATACCAGGGCGGTCAGCCAAATTTGAGTAGGAGTACAAGCGGGGGAAAGAGTAGGATCATGTCGAATATCGAGCGCATGGGAGGTGGCAGTAAGGAGTAGGGCTCTTGTGCTTGTCCTTTTTGTCGGCGGCCTTTGCAGGCACGGAAGGATACCCGTGGTGTTAATAGGGGTGGATGGGGGGTCGAGGCGAGGTGTTGATATTGGCGTTTGGGAATGGGCGTTTACGGTCCATGGTTAACTTTGGTCAGGTGATGCTTGATGTTCCCAGTTTAGATGATGGGAGGGGATGAGGGGGTGTGTATAATACGCACAAAACCTTGGGATGCTTTGGCCATCCTTGTACGGTTACAGCCTACTAGATTATCCAATTCATTTGAGACACCTGTCTTCGTTATAAGAATACATATTTCACAAGTTTTCCCAGGCATTAGTTATGACATCGGTGTTTTTGAGTTTGGAAAATGGAATATAGGGGTATATCCAAAGCAACCGCTAGAAGAAAATGAGAGCCACCAAACTGACAAAAATGGAACTGCCCATGCTCCAATGCGGCCCTCCCTTCTTGTAGTGCACTACGCCAAACAGAGTGTAAGGAAGGAAAGCAATCGCATAAAACAAGGCTAGCCAAACACATGCTCTTCAGACCATACCAGCCTCGCGACACTTTGTCTGCCCACCCCCAACCTTTCCTTGAACTCGCACCCAGTACAGCAGGACTATTGTCTTGTTTCTTCCATTCGCATTCTGGCAATCTCACCTTCCCCATAAGTCAGTCCACTAACGTCACCAGTCCAGTCGTACCCCTAGCCATCCCAATCCCGATCATCCCGTTCCCACTCCCGATCCCGCTCCTAACCTAACACTCACCCATCAAGAAAACTTCCTCTTAATTCCAATTCCATTCCCCTTTCCCCACCCCTGCCTCTTCCTCCCCACACCCCTCACATTCCGCATCGCTTCCTGCAGACTAGGCCATTCGTTCGAATCTTCAGGGCCAGCAACTCCCACTTTCTCCTTCCCATCCATAGCATTAGCGGCCTCGTCGGCCGTAGAGGACCGGCAAAAACAAACTTGCGTGCACGCCGCACATTCCGCGCATGGGAGAGGGTTCCAAGGGGTGCAGGGTGTGGGTAGGGATCCAGGGGTGGGGGTAGCGACGGGCTCGGGGTTGGGGCTCAGGATTTGAGAGGGTGGAGAGTCGTTGGTGTGGGAAGGAGGAGGAGGAGGAGCGGCGACAGAGCCTGATATAGATGAGTATATAGAGTCACACCAGGGATTCTCATATTCCCCCTCGACGCTTGTTTCAGTTTCCCATGCTGAGGTCGAAGTCGGAGAGTCAGGGACTTCAAGTTCTCCTATGTTTTGGGTCTGAATCTGAGTCTGAGTCTGACTAGGTGGTGTGGTGACTGTGATAGAATCGCCTGGAATTGGGGTGTGGAGGCGCGCCGTGGGATTTACAAGTGTCCAGCCCCCGTTGTCGGAGGACGAGGAAGAAGTAGAGGGGGAGGGGGAGGTGTCTTCGAGTCCAGAGGCCCTCAGGTCTTCGAAATCAGAACCGATGTCGATGGCTGATGGGGGTGGTGAAATGAAGCTGCAGTCCGATCCAACTGGCGAAAGGGTGAGAGTCGGAGTAGGTGAGGCGAGGTTTGAGTCTAGCTCTTCCTTCTCTGCATCTTCCGTATCTTCTCGCTTGGACTCGTCTTGCACCGTTGCTTGAAATCCCAGATTTAAGCTCCCAGGGGTCAGAGCATTGTTATGTTCACTCATCGGCGTCTGCATTCGTGACTCTACAGGCGTGGGAGGAGGCGTTGGAAGCCTGATCTCGTCTTGGAGAGAGGGAGGTAATGGAGCGGGAGGGATATGCTGCGTCGGTGTATGTGACATGCACCAGCATGGATTCGCGTGTCCCATTTCGAGGAATTCTTCTATATGTTTGCGCGTTTCCGCCGAGATCGCAGAGGGAAGGGATGGCTTGACTGGGATTGAGTTTGGTGCAGAGACTGTCGAGAATCTTGGATGCTGACTTTGACAATCCAGGTGCTGCGTTAATCGCTGCGGTCCGAGGAGGTCGGGAAGAGTGCTCGGTACAGAAGGAAGAGCGGCACAAAATGCAGATGCTTGCTTCGGAAATGAAGATTTGCCTGAAGAGGCGTATTGCATTGACGGCAAAGGGGAAGGCCAAGATATGGGTGTCCACGTTTGTACTGGAGATATCAGATTCGGTAGCTGTGGACGCGGGGGCAGTGGCAGTGGCGGTGGTACTATATTCCAAGGATGATTCGGCAGTGTGGAATAGACTGAGGCTGGAGTTGTAAGAGATGGGGCCATCGACGTTGCCGTGGAGGTCGTCAAGGTGGGCGATGCCGGCGAGGAAGGCGTGATGGCGAGTGGCGCTGACGGCAAGGAGAAAGGTTGGGCATCTGCTAGAGACAGAGTGTTTGGGTAGAGAGGTTCGGAACTGAGAGTCAGCAACGATAAAGATTCGGGTCTTGACTTGTTGCCGGCCAGCGTTGTTGTCAGGGGAGGCGAAATCGTCTTCCGATTGCTCAACGCACGGCACGCGGCTGAAGCGGCGGCCTTCTGTGCACTTGTTGGAAATGCAACTATGAGTGGCTTCTTCTGTACCATATGTCTGATTGGCAATATCTTCCGGGGTTTTTGAGGTGAAGTAGAAGGTTGATGAGCGAATGCGCCTTCGAATGTTGCGTGGAAGGCTGGCACTGGCAAGAAGCGCGACTCTTTGCGCTTAAAGTTTTGCAATTCAAAACATGATTTCGGTGGCGGTGGTCCTGGAGGAGAAGGTAGAGAGCTTTGTTGAGTCAGACATGGCTCAGGCCTTGAAAGCACGCTGACTCCGTCACTGACTTGTGCCGCTCGCGCTGTCGAAGGCGATTTCGGTGTAGCATCAGAATTTGGTCGAAACTGAGGCATCCAGTGATGTCTCACATCGTCGAACGCCCGTCTGTAATCCTCTTGTTGCTTTCCGTTGCAGACATCTGTTGAGAGGGGCGTGGTGCCAGATTCTTTCTGTAACTTCCCATCGTCTAGACACAGTGCTGCCATTTCCTTGCACAGCTCTTCGACACTATGGCTCTCGCTCTTTTGAGCTTCGTATGCGGGTTGTCTTACGAATTTTGGCTTCGTGTTCTTCCCACCACGTTTTCCACGCTTTCGGGGACGTGCGCCTGGAGTCTGAAAGAAATCAAAGTTCCATTTAGTCCTGCTCGCTTGCTGATCGAGTTCAGCAAGGATGCTGAAGCGATTGACTAGATCACTATTAGCATATGTGGAGAACCGTGTAGGATGTAAGAGGAATTTCTACCAGAGGGAGCAAACTCATGTTTGTGCAGACAGGCTTCTCGAGCAATGGTGGATTGGTTCGCTGGAGGATCCTTCATCTGGCAATCGCGGCACCGGACATCCTTCAGTGTTCGTATGGGCGGTGGTCGTTGGCCAGAAATGCTTCGTTCGTAGCCGATTGGTGGCAGTTGTCCATGGGTCATGATCGCCTCAAAGAGGGTGGAGGATGTTCAATCTAGGGATATAGGAGTGTTTGATGGGACGCAGCGCACAGCGCATGTAGGTATATTGTAGAGAGAAACACGAGGGAGAACATGTGCGAATACATGGCCAAGAGTGACTGGGGCAGAGAGGCATGATGTCAGAGCAGTTGCGCTGCGAGTTAGGTTTGCTAGTTTGACAAACTGAGGAAGGAGTTAGGGGAGAGAAGATAGACATGGAGGAAGTGACACTGAAGGGCGAGGAAATGAAATACTGCCTGCTGAGCCAGCTTCGAGGGGAAGCATTGATACGATATCGATTCAAGGAGACGAAGAATGTCAGTCGCAAATATTTGCCGTATATCAAGTTGATGGGTTGCTGGAAACCTAGCCAAATCAGAAGGACGCCAACACTCCAGCGTGTTTCTATCTCGGCACATAGATACCGGTGGGGAGCAAACTCGACCTTGGGTATCTCAGTTAGAGGTGCCCAGGTGAGATGAGGCGACGGATGATGCCGAGTTCTGGGTTGTAGTCGCAATGCTAGGTCGATCTATACTTTGCTAGTTGAGATACAGAGAGCCTAGGACTTAATCACGTGGGAAGCTTCCCTCGCACTTCCATGAGACGACAGTGTTTGGGAATATGTATATTTCGCCTCCCAGAACCCGGTCCTTTTTGGAAGGAAGAATCTACCGCTTAGTAATCTGCTACCCTAATCTTGGCGGCCATGCGCCGTCATTCCCCACATTTTCACGTCGACGAACAATCAACTCCACCCGCGGCCTCCGTCCTTACACTCTCCATCTCCTGTGCGCTCCAGGATAATTGCCAACGGCACCATCAGGTGTCATTATCTTGGAGCCGCTGCTGCCCCCATTCACTTCTATTCCTTCGCCCGAAGCCGGCCATGACTCCCAAGGTCCCCGATGCCGCTGGCTCTAAGCAGAAGAGAGCTCAACGAACCGTACCTCGCATTATTCCCGCCGTGCCCTTGGCACTTTCTCGCGCTCCGCCGTCAACGCGACCAATCACGCCCGAAGAGACGGTAGCGGAATGCGCCCCAGCACAACAAGACGCGCCCGAGGTGTCCGCGGCGCAAGCTTCGAAGGGAGACAAAGGCGAAGATACGACCGCCGGAGCAGTTCAAACCCCTCCCACGCCTGACTCTCGAGCTTTTTCTGGTGATGACCTCCCCTCCGATGAGGGCACGCCTATAGAGTCGCCATTGGAAGCTCCGCACCACGACGTTGTAGAGCCGCTTGATACCCGAGGTTTGTCTCCCTGCTCCAGCAAAGTCGGCGCATTTCCGGTTACGGGGTGGCTGATTATTTCCAGGCCCAGATGCAGAGGAAGAGCAGGATACGGCAGACGCTTCGTCTCCAATTCCAGCTCCCAAGCCCAGCACTATTGCAGTGAATGGCAATCACAGCACAGCTACCCCGCCTGCAGAGCTGCCTCCACCCTTCTACCCTTCCGAGAAGCCCGCCACACAGACACCAACTGCTCAAACTCCCACCTACGAAGCGACACATCTTTCTCCTCTTCACCCCTCGACCGTCGTTCCATCCCAGCATCCACCGCCCTGGCCCGAAGGTATCGTCTTCGGGGTAGCTCAGGAGTCCCCAGCCATGCCCTCCACTCCGCACGAAGCCGAGCTCGATAACCGTCCTTCCCAGCAGTATGCTCCACGCCCTGCACCTGGCTTTGCCGCTCCCCAATTCGCTGCGCCATTTCATCCTGGTCATTCGCATCACTTCTCCAATAACACGGCACCCTGGCTTTATCCACCATATACAATGGCTCCGCCCGACGGACTTTACACTGGAAGGGACTACCATCCTTCTCTCTTTTCCGAGCAGAACGCAGTCCACGGAGTTTATCAGGGGCATTTCTCCTCTGCCCACGCCTCCGCTTCTATGAACGGCCGCAGTCATACACCAAGATCTCCGGCGCGGTCCTCAGCGAAGGCGCAGTCCGAACACGACGGTGAACCTGTTGTAGTTCCCCAGCAGAATGGTGTCAGTTCAGCCGCTGTAGACCCAAAAATCGATAACACACCCTTCGAGCTCGCCGGCTACCTTTCATCACAATTTGGCAATCCCGAGTTCGCCGATTTCGTGTTGCAGATTCACTCGGACGGTGCTAAGCTTCTGTCCATGCCTGTCCATGGCATTTTAGTAGCTCGGAGCCAGGCTATCGCCTCTGCTATTCGTTCGGCTACGCCAATGTCAAGGTCGAAGGACTCCCGAACCCTTGTTGACATCTTCGCCTCAAACAAGCTGCTCACCATCGAGGCTCTGAACGAAGCCATGAAAATACTATACGGAGCTCCATTGTTGTCACCCCAAGCCTTCTTATATGGTATGAGGCCGTATCATCCTGATGGAGAGCAGGCTCCTAGCTTCGTGGAAGCCCGCAGGCGCATGGCTCAGGTTTTGAGTTATGCTGCCACTGGCGAAGAACTTCAGCTTCACAGCATGGCGGCGCGTGGTGTCGAGATCGCAAAAGCGTTGCTGCGTTGGGATACATTCGACCAACCACTCTGTCTCGCCCTGGAAAGTGGGGTTCCGGCTTCTGGTGAGTGGCCATCTTCCGACCACTACATAACTACTTCTAACTCAAACGATCTAGGCACGACTGATTCTTACAAGACTACCCTGCTTTATGACGTGGTCAACTTTCTTGCGTACAACTTCCCAGTCGACTTTGCCCTGTTCACCATCGCTCCTGAATTGGCCCAAATGCCGAGAATGCCAAATATAATTGAATCTCGGCATCCCTCCCACAACCCGCGGCTGAGCAAGATCCGATTTGGAGACGTCCCTCCTGAGGACGAGCTGAAGCCGAGCCATATGACCAGAATCCTTTCGAGCGTACTTCTCTCTCTGCCCTTGACCGTACTCGAGTATATACTCAATCATCCTGCTCTTGCCAACCGACTTGGGTGGGGTGCTGTTGTACAAGTCATGCAAGCCACGATTGAGGAACGCGAGAATCGTCGGACGAAAGCTCTGAAGCAACAGAACAAGCCCACACAGGATGGTGCACTCCCGCAACCACTACTGGAGAACCTTTACTGGGAGGAACGAGTTGAGCCCTCATCCGAACATACCTCTGGGTACAAACTCTCAGAGAGGCGCATTGCAAGCCACGTCTAGACCGTGCGTGCCTCTAGCACCCAGGTATGCATCAACACATGTTACAATAGCGACAATCCCGTAAGTAATCTTGGGTTTTGGTTGGTGATGGATTTTTGGCTGGGCTCCGGCGGCTTCGAAGGTCGGGTCAGTTTCCTTTTCATCTTTGCATAGCGAGCGGTAAGGGCGTGGCATTGGCGTTTGGTCATGGCGGTACATTATTTTCCTTCTAAAAAGCAGCAGCGTCATGAGTGCAAGCATTGCAATCCCTAAAAAGTACGGCATGGCGGAGACATACCCGGGTTTCATTTTTGGTACGAGACATGATTGTACTGTATATCATTTCACCTTTCATTCCTCTTTCATCTTTCTCTTCGACTAGCATGTTGCTGGCTTAGGGGTTCCGAAATGCTCCCTTAATAAAATGGATCTCTAGATACCATCTAGAGAAGGTCTTGTTCATCTTGGGTTTGGATTTGACAACATTAGTAAGTAGGTAGATAATCATCAGGTAGTCCCTAGTTTGCTATTTCTTGGTTTGCGAAAGGGCTAATCTCGCGCTCGGAGATGTGAAGCGCACCCGTTGCCACGTCCGAACAGTGTCTAATCAAGTCCGCAGTCTTGCCGGCGCTAACTGTTGATTAGAATGCTGTGAATTACTTGATCAGGCTAATGTAACAAGCATCGTATGGAAGATGTCCATCGCGCGAGAAGGACCTGGTCGGGTTTTGGGCGGGTTTAACGCCAAGTGACGTCTCAGAGGAGCGGCGAGTGTTTCTTACCGGAAGATCGGCCACTAGACTGGCATCGATCTGGAAAGGCGCGCGCCGGGTCAGTCATGTTTCGCCCTCATGAATGGCGAGGTGCCGTCCCTGGTACCCTTCTGTTTTTTTCTCTCCATTATTAATGGCCTTCAATGCCGTCTTCCTCACCCTTGCATCTCTTTTCCCTGCGCAATCCCCCTCTTCAACAGTTTCCTCGAGCTCAAGGTTCTTCTCTCTTCTCTGATTGCGGTTTAATCTGTTTTTCTTACCGTTATAATCTGATTCGCCTTGTCCTGGTCGTTGGGTCGTTGTTTCACCACATTAAATCAAACGCCGACCAATCACATCACTTGATCGCGTCAGCAGCGAACGAACTATGGACCGAGCAAGCAACCTTAACGGCACCTCAAGTCAATCCGTGAACGACGTACAATCAACGGCCTACGACGAAAAAGCAGGAAAGACTCCCTCAGAATCCTCGGGGTCAATACGAAGCAGCCCCCGCGATTATGTTCTGAATGCCGAGGAAGAAAAGAAGGAGGGGCAGGTGACTCGAGACCCCAACCAGCTAGAACCTGTCAAATCAAAACAGCCCAGTGTGCACAATGCTGCCGCGATTCCAGACGGTGGCCTTGCCGCTTGGCTGCAGGTTCTGGGAGCATTCTTCTTGTTCTTCAATTCCTGGTAAGTTTATTTACCTTGGATCAAGGACATCGGCGGGGCCCGACCCCCAGACTCTAACAGCGTGTGCCGAAAAATCCACCCCGTGACTAACACGTTATCTAGGGGCATTATCAACACCTTCGGTTCCTATCAGACTTACTACGAAACCGAGATCCTCCAAAGCTCCACCCCTTCAGCTATCTCATGGATTGGCTCTATCCAAGCCTTCCTTCTGCTTATCGTGGGTGCCATAACTGGCCCCATCTATGATGCAGGCTACTTCCGCACTCTTCTATTGAGCGGCTCGTTTATGCTTGTCCTTGGCCAGATGATGCTCAGTCTGTGCAAAGAATACTACCAAGTACTTCTAGCTCAGGCATTCTGTATCGGCATCGGATGTGGATTCCTCTTCGTACCCAGCATTGCGATTCTGAGCACGTACTTCAGTACGAAGATAGCAACAGCAGTCGGCCTTGCAGCAGCGGGCAGTTCCCTAGGTATGTGACAGGAAGTATCCAGCAGAAAGCTCAAATCTGACAAGTAACAGGCGGTGTTATTTATCCAATCGTCTTCCACAAACTCATGCCTCAAATCGGCTTTGCTTGGACTACCAGAGTCATTGGGTTTATCATCCTAGGCACAATGATTATACCGGTACGTGAGCCCTAGTTTTCGTGTAACTACTTGAGTCAGGTGGCAGCAGATTTGTTTCGAGATGTCACCGGGTAATGTAGCAGATTCGACGTAATATGTCGAAGAGGTTTAGACTGCTACCTGGAAGACATGTTGAAACTGAGGTGCTAGCCCCTTGCGGGGGAATCTCTTGTATAGAACTGCACTGACGTGGTTCAACATCAGAATACGTGCATGCGTGTCCGCGTTCTCCCCGCCAAAAAACGTTCTCTTCTCGATATCGGGGCCTTCAAGTTATTGCCGTACAACTTCCACTGCCTCGGGTTCTTCCTCGGATTCATGGGCCTTTATATGCCTTTCTTCTACGCCCAGGTTTACGCGATCGAAGGGAACATCATGAGCACTGATCTCGCCTTCTACCTCCTTTCAATCATGAACTCGACCTCCGTCTTCGGCCGTATCATTCCAAACTGGCTGGCCGATAAAGTCGGACCGTACAACGTAGTCATTCCCTGCACTATCATGTCTGCAATACTCTGTTTTTGCTTCATTGCGGCCAAGACTTCTACGGCTCTAATCGTACTGATCGCCTTCTATGGCTTTTTCTCGGGAACGTTCGTCTCTCTGCCCCCAACAATTATTGTGCATTTGAGTCTCGATGCGAGACATAAGATCGGCACCAGGCTGGGACAGAGCTTTGGAATTATTGCGATGGGGCTACTCATTGGAACGCCGATTGGTGGTGCGATTTTGGATGCTAGTGGATTCACTTCTGTGTGGATATTTGGAGGTTCAACTTTGATTGCTTCGGCAGCCATTTTGACGTTATCGAGAGGTTTTCACAAGGGATTCCGGTTAAACATCAAAGCGTAGGCGAATCTGGGGAGAGAGTTTGTGAGGGTAGACGATGCAAAAGTTTCACAAATGTACACACTTAATAGCATGTAGGTCACCGCAAGCGGCAGGTTATTGAATAATGCAGCACCAATAGATATAAACCCCACCCCTGAACTTGCACTTAGGCGAAGATACTTTCCTCGTCTCGTGGAGTCCAGATTTGCAGTCGTCCTGCTTCGTCTTCCAGTCAAATCTCCTGCGTTAATTATGAGTACACTCTCCTATTATGTCTCCATTGAGGAAATCCACTTGTACCCGCCTATATCATCGTGGAGTTCCGGCCCCCAATGGTGGATTGTTTCAGACCCTGGCATGCGGCACATGGAGGCATGAATAGACTATACATCGGTCGACAAAATTCCCGTGGCACAGCAACATCATCTAAAGCTACAACTCATCGCATCTTTCACATAACCAACCCTTCGCGATGAATACATCTCACGCTTAACTCCAGGGTAAATTCTTTGTGGCGCCGACGGAAATTCGGCGTGCCATTTATGCCGACCTCATTCCCGACCAGATCCACCTAGTCTCTGACAAGAAGCGACGACTTTGGTTATCTCCTTGCGTACAACGTGATAAAGATGGCGATCCCAGTTGTTGGGAACGACGATCAAACACAATCAGCCTTTCGCCAGAATCTACAGCAGATTCGGTCTATTGCCTCTGTTTGCAATCTCCGTGGGGTGAGCATTGGCGGTGTGAAGAGTTGGCGGCAATGCGGATGCAGCCTCTGGAAGAGCGAGAAACACAGACTGATATTGCCATAATGTCCCTATTGTATGTATGCAAGCGAATGTGAGTGACTAAAGAGGCTGTGTACGGAGCTGAGCCATCTACTGACAAAATCTTTTAGGTTCATTGAAGTCGCAGAAATGACGGCTGAACGCGCTACAGCTCACATCAATGACCTTGAGACGCTCGACGTCCTCAGTTCCAGACATCTCCCATCTCCACCAACACCTCTCCTGAACTGCCTCCTCCCGAGCATCAAACTCTCGGTCAACTGGAAAACCCGGAGATAAACTGAATCCTCCTTACCCACACAATGCACCACCACGCCTAATTCCTATAACACAAGTTAGTATTTTAGACTTGTAGAATGCTCTAGCTCTTATTATTTACTTATTACTTTTTACTTATTACTTTTAAAATCTAGCCCTCACACTTACTGCTCGTTGCACTGGGTTGGTGTTCACCTCGTTGTTGTTTTCCGGGTTTTCCAATTAACCGAGAGTCAAAAACCTGAGTATTAGCTTGCGACTTCCTTCATCCACTTACATTGCCATCGAGAATGTCAGTGATGGCGATTTCGCCGCCTTCGTACCAATTCGCGAATGGACAGAATTATGTACTGCTATCAAGATCTTGACCAGTTCAAGAAGACTTTCTATCTAGCTCGATCACGACGATCCAAGCTCCTGGTCGCTCCTCAATGAACGCGCTGTTTTATCCTCACTTGCCCCTCTCTGCGGAAACCTCTGCCTCACTGTCAACCTTCCGAAACTGCATCCTAAGTGGGAGACGCCGGGACGACATTTTATTGAAGATAGTACGGATTCACTGCTGTCGTCTTGGAACATACAGCGGCGATATCGACAAAGGAACTTCGGTATAATAGGGAGGGATGGCAGGACCTTTGTAAGCTACAAGCCAGACTGTCCGGCTTTGCCTGATATTGTTGATTATTATGCTGAGGCATATGGTGAGCATATGAGTATAGAAGAGGTGGAACAGATGGAGAGAGAATCTTGGGCAAGAGGAGTGGATCCAGTTCAAGAGTTTCTCAACGAGACAGAAGGACGCATTGCCAGAGCTGAAAGAGCAGCGATATGATGACGGTTTAGGTTTGTTGGGACGGTTTTCCAGCGCCGTGGCACTGCTTCACTGTAACAATCCCGTTCAAAAAACTATGGAGATTCTTGAAGCATTTCTCCAAGCGTTTGGTGGAGTGTCGCTTATTGTGTTCAAAGTCCCTGGAGGTCAGATTTTAGGCTCACTCCTTGAAAAGAGGTGTGTATTGTCGCAGAGTTGTACGGAAGTTCTTTACAAAGCTCAGTCGTTAGTCTTGACTACCTCTGAAACAGTGGCTCATCCGAAATTGGGGGCAGTTTCACGATGATGAACAGCTACCCGATCGCGAGTTGTGCGTCAAGTATGTTCACGTGCGCAACCTCGTAAACATTCACGTCCCCAATGCTAATAAAAGTGTCAATAATACGCAGACTGGACGTAAATTTTCATTAACACACTCAGGCCGTTTGAGGCCACCAAACTTTCCGATCCTGACCACCTGAAGATGACGGTTTTCGACACTGATCTAGGCAACAGCAAAAGCTCTAGACCCATTCTACACTCTATCATCGAAACACTGACAATCGCCCCTGCCGCCTCCTATCCTCTTCCCACTCACCAAACTCGGACACTTCCACGCAACATCCATATCCTGGCATTGAAAAACGAGGTTCCACAACCTCTCCATCGTATACCCGAACACAGGCGCACTCATCTCGTCCGGCCTCCCTTGCACATATTCTGGCTGATGCGCCCAACTGTTCGAGTCATTGAGTACAGAGTGCAGGGTCTCGTATACTGATTTGGGCGTCCCGCGGATGCGGGAACTGGAAACGAAAAACTGGCCTTTGTAGCTCAGAAGCAAGTGTTTCGGCCTTTGGTTTCTGTTTTGAGGCTGAGGACCCGGCTGCAATAGTACTGGGTATACCTGTGTATATAGACGCCGCAGAAACGCCTCACCCTCCGTCCACCCCCATCGATCCCCACAATTCCCCAGCTCACACACTTGTCCCGGGAAGCCCAGGCTCAGAAACCCGGTCCGCGCGGGATCAAAGTAGTTGCGGATGCGAGGGTAAAATTCTCGGGGATTGTGCACGTCGGCTTGGATGAAGAGCGTGTGCTTTGCGAGGGTGTCCCAGTGCGTTAGGATGTGATTAAGGTAGGTTTCTGATTCACGGCCGTTGTTAGGGAGGAGTGTTAGGGTGTCGGCGCCCGTTTGGGCGAGAATGGTAGAGGGGGTGGGGATAGTGGATTTCAGGTAGATGTGGACGCGGGCGGTGGAAAGGGTCGGGATGGAGTGGACAGTTTTGATTAAAGTGTGTACATCCTCGGTTGGCTCCTTATACATGCTGATTACAATATCGAGCGGATTTTGGGGTTCGTACGTGTAGTCGATGGTTGGTGGTAAGGGAGTTGGTAGCAGATATGCGCGTTCCGAGAAGTTGAGGAAGAGGAAGATGACCCACACAACAGCTATCACCAGGCCTATGTTACTAGAAAACTGTGAGAGATTTCGAATACGTATGGGAAGTATAGAAGCGGAAACCTGTCCTGGCCAGCGCAGTGGGGAATCGTTCCGGCTCTCTCTGGCTGTGATCTCTGGAGATGACGGGTAAGAGAGCAACTGGTAGACCTCTTCTGGGGGTCGACGTGGTTCCCGGCGAAGCCTGAAGATTTCTCCGTTGTCGATGAGTATGATTGCAGTGAGGAAGGCGCAAATTTGCAGGATTGACACGAAACCCCGCCGAGGCCCCATGAGCGAAGTTGCCATCCCCATAACACCAGTTAGCTCCAGGACATCAATATTTTGCCGCGTTCGTGGAGATGCAAGTCCCTTGCCGACTTCGTTGGGGTCCGATGCAAATACTGGAAACAAAACGGACTTTCCAAAAAGTATAGCTGCAGCCGTTGACATTGCATTCACAACCAATATAGCAGCGATCCCGAGGGAGAGGTCTCCCAACACTTTCGATGTCGATTCCATCCAAAATGTCCAGATTATCGGAAGTATATTTCCGTATGCGGCTTGCACGAAGCCGGTACCCCCCTCAGTAGTTGTCATATCGCACCCGGAGGTTGTAGCTGGAAGAATCGCCCAGTTGAAGCCGACCAGGATAGCGGCAGAAACTGAGAATAATAGCCCCTGAACGGTCAATCGATAGTCCCCGTATAGAATAGCGGCGCAACAGAGTGTTAGCGACACTAGCCGAATACACTCCTTGTTCGATGGTTTGGAACGTCCGATGATGATGGCCGTAATCGATTCGATGAGAGGGGCTATTGTCTGTCCTGTATTAGGAACCGTTCTGTTGAAATGACGTATGACTTACGGATAACATGACTAATGCTGTCATATTTGGAAAGTGCAAGATAGCCTGCATCGTAAAAGCTGCGGAGAAGGCCACGGAACTCGGAAGTATAAGAAAATATACCCATTTGGCAAATTTGGACGAACCAGCCACCCCGGCCATTGTTTGGCATGAACGCGGTAGTTTCCAGAGGTCGAATAGATGGTAGAAGTCGATTTGTAAGGTTAGTATTTGGCGCAAGAGGTTGATATGAAGTGGATAATGAAAGTTCATATCCACGAGAAGAATCCTGGATGTAGCGAGCGACACGATAGCGAACACTGTCCAGAGGTATCGAGGATGACCCCAGAAGGCATGCCAAAGTCTGGCTCCTGTTGAGGGGGTGCACGCCATGGCTGGGTCTCGGAGTTTGAGCAACGGCGAGATCTTGCGGGCGTCGTGGGGAGAATATTTAAAGGCAGCATTTTTGGACCGGCGGACTGGATTGTCTGAAAAGGAAATCGTTGAGAAAGGTGAAGGTGGTAAGGGACACGATCACTGAGGCTGGACCCGCGCCGTGATGCGCGTCCTCAGAATCTTCACCATCCTTCTTGTAAAATCCTTCCAGGCAACGCCCATACTCCTTGTTTTTACTGGGTAAGGACATTGAAAGATTTGATTTATGTTGGGTACAGCCACTGTGATGGTGGCACGTCACTTCCGTGTGCAGCAGCACGGAGTAGTATAAAACGTCGAGATATGAACCACGAAAGGAAATAGGGTCCTTCCGTGCTACCCGGCCCTAGAGAAACCCCTTTCCTGACTACAGCTTACTGTAAGTCTCAATAGTATACGATGGAGGGCTGGCGACCTCGAATTAAATCACCAGGCAAATGATTACGAAAGTGAATGTCTACATTTTAAATTTAGGCTAGGACTTGATGCAACGAGAATCCTTCCGTCAGCTTAAGACAGTGTAGATGAACTATACCAAACTCTGGGGAGCGGCGAGGGCGATTGAGTCCGGTGATGCTTGCGAAAACACACGACCCTCCAGCAAATTAGCTGTTGCCATTGTGCAAGCAACGCTTCCAAGCTTGGTTCTGATGAAAGGAGTTTTGTAAGGAGTTTTTATCAAGAGTAAAGCAGGCCGAGAGGGTTTGGATAAATAAACAATGGAGGTGCGGCGCAGTCAAGTGATGCGCGGCGTCCGGGTCCCAGGATGGACCCATCGTGCCTTCTGCGTTCTGAGACACGACAACATGATACTCTGGAATCGCTCACGATTAACTTGCACTTAACACCCTTTCTCTGGAATAAGAAGACTGACAACCTGACAAACAAAAATTGGCTTCTTTCAGGCGCATGTCGAACACTCATTCTGAGAGAATTCCGAGGGAAGCCAATGAGATTCAGAAGGATCAAATGCTTTGGTTGCGAAATCCAAGCCTCGTCAGAGCGGATTTGCAAGCCACGGTGAAACCAGAGCTCATTGTAGAATTCCTTCCTCTCCATAGGGAGATGAAAGAAATGACCAAAGGAAGAAGAGTTCCCCAACGAACAGACACGCGGCTCGCAGAGAAGGTTGGGAAATTACGAGGCATAATCGGCACAGGAATCGCGAAGCTCGTAACTGTACGTAGTACAGATCCTTCCCGACCTTACGACCAGTATACACTCATAGCATGCTCAAGCCGAGGCGCAGAGTACGCAGCTCGTAAACAAGAGACCGCCAGATACACAACATCGCGTAGATGGAGGATGCGGAGGATGAGGGTTGATTGGGTGAAACTGGCTCGGTAATCAGCATGAGCGAGTGCAAGGCATACCCAGAGCAGGGTATACGTATCATACGAGGACGGCCGGGCAGAGTACTCCTACGAAAGCCTGCCATCCAATTTGGAAGTCTACTACCGAGCATTCTTAGAACAAGAACAGAAACAGAAGATCGGAAGCAGAAAGACAACGTTTAACTTTGGAGGCTCCTTTGATGCAAGTACCCGAAAAACGTCCCTCTATTCTGGTCGTAGAGACTTGCCTTGAAATAAACATTCTAGGTAGCTTTCGTAGTCTCTAATTGGAAGTGTCGGCGGCCGCGAATTAGAATACTAAAACGTGTATGAAAGTGTACACCTAGAAATTGAGCAGATTTACCAGGCTGTCAGAATCCTTCGGGTAATATTAGAGGGCACAAATATATGAGGGCCACGTAGTGGTGAGAGGCTTTGCTTATACTGATGCCTAACAGTGTCACGGGACAATGCGCTGTGACACGCGATTCGCCCATGCATGCAATTTGGTACGCTAAAATCATTCCAATGGTTCAGCACCCCATTGTGTCTCGATGCACTTGAATTTTGCTTCTTTCTCCTTGCCATTTATCTAAGAGAACGCGATATCCACAACCCCCCAGGAGGCTGCCTACTATGCCGCCTAAGAAATTCAAGCCCCGTTGTATAAACCACTAGCTAATGCCTCCCCTAAAACGGAAGTCAAGCACCCCTTCCGAGGAGAGCCAGCACGACACCGATGATTCAAACACCTCGGACTCAGACTTCCAGCCAAAAAGCAAGGTATCAAAACGAGTCTCCAATCTCGCCCCAGTGTTTCCTCCAAGGCCTCTATTGACACCACGTTGAACCCCTCGAATGAACTCAACTCCGGATGCAAGAAAGTCTCAGACTCAGTTGCCAACTTCACCAAAGCCGACCTTCAAGCTATGACGAAGCCCAAACTAGTCGCACCATTTTTCCGTCTCCAGAACGAGTTGAAAGAGAGCACTAAGATATGGGGCGCTATGGCACTACTCACTGACGCGCAAATCCAGAAGGCACGCAAGATGCGGTCCATGATTGACAAAGGAATTCAGAAGCTCATGACCGTAAGTACAGAATAATTGCCTTCCCCGAATAAAACTGTGCTCTATTTCTAGAGAGGTCCCTTGCGAAATCAGATGAAACCATCAGGGCAAGCCAACATGCAACGACGACCGCGCATGCTACTCCTACGAAGGTCTGGCGCCAACCACGCAAGTCTTCTATCGGGTCTTCGATGTTCAGACTCGCGATCGGGCCAAGAGAGATGGCACGCTCAAGACCACCTTCACATTTGGGGTGGAGGATTTTCAAAGCCGAGTTCTGGGCTCCTACATGGATGGCTGGGGACTTCGAAAGGACATTCGATATTCCACACTCTATCTTACTGGAACGAGGGTCGCGGTGAGATAGGACGCCGAGTATGGAACAATCATGGTGATCGGGAGCTATGGGAAGAAGCTGCAGCGTCACGAATCGCCGGGAATACTCGAAGGTTTGCGGTCCGCTGTTGAACGTGAAATAGACGGAAGCACGAGTCTAGATGATGACGCTTGGTATATGTGATATATGGCTATGTAAAACAGTAGCCGTTCTACACATGGCTCCGAGTCTTCGTAGAGATTGTATTGGGTCTTTTGGATGCCGAGGGGCACATTAAGATGCACGATTAATCTAAGAAAGAAATGAGGATAGAGCTTGCGTAATTACTACTTTAGATTTGGTTAGCCAAGATCCCTAGATATGGAACAAGGACTACAGTTAAAGAGGTTGGCGCAAAAATCAGTCGAAAGATGAAAAGACTTATACTGTATCGACATTCGGGTTTCCCCTTCAGTCTTAGCATGGAATATAATTTTGTCATCACTGCGTGGCGAGGGGAAGATGAAGCAAAATTCTGCTTACCATGATCAATGCTTGGCGTCTGATGGCAACGAGACTTTTCCGGAACTTGGTATAAGTTAGCCTCAGCCAACAGTGAAAGAGAGAGCAAAGACGCTGTTCATGTTCAGATCAGGTAATCGAACTTGTTTGATCCCCATGATAGGTCGGTATTTGATAGTACTTGAGTTTGCTCATCATTGAAAGTGCTGGTGCTGGTGCTGGGAGGCAGGTTTGAGGTTGAACTTACATCGTGGGATTAGCGGCTTCGACGTCTCGCTATGAATATGGCATTTAGGGTCTGCAGCTCGGCTGGACCTACAAGTGTCTACATCTTTGGTGTGGTCAGCTATCGGCCCGGAATGTAATTCGAAGGAGAATTGGAGGATTGTGAAAGGCTCAGAAGTTCCCGTTTGGCTTGGGTAGTCGATCAACACGATTGTTATGATAGGGGCGACACGAAGGTTCATCAGAGGTGAAAGAGGAGAGAAAGCTGGATGGACTTACGGTTGTTGAGGTTGCTGTGTAGGAGAGCAGGACAAGCTTCAGGGAATTCCGAGAAGATTTAATCGCGTCGGCGCAGGGGTTTCGCCGGCGCCGTGGGTATGTGCACCGGCCTTGGTGCCGGTCTGTGCTCACTTGCCTTCGAACGCGCCCGCGCATATAACTCCTTTGCACGCCGACAACAACGCCCAACCTCATCTGCCCGACCACCCTGCCCTGCACAACTGTCGTCGCCGCTAACCACAGCAACCATGGCCGCCAACACCTCGTTCGCCGACTTTGTGAAAGAGGCCCGGGAGAAGAAGAGGAAGCAGGAGATTGCACAAGAGATGTTTGGTCGGGGTCGCAAAACGACTGTCCCTACTGGCCCCGCAGCGATCGTAAATGCACGCAACGGCTCGCAGAAACCCACTCTCGCCAGCCGCATGGGCGTGAACAAGCAGCGCTCATCCTCGGCCAAGCCCAACATTGACGGCAAATGGAAGCACGACCTCCACAAGGTGAACAACCCCGACGGCCCGCCCAAGGGAAAGTTGAATCGCACGGCCTCTGCCTCCCAGCTCGAGCGAAACACCCGCACATTCAACAAGTTCCGCTCAAGCCTGCAGCCCAATGTCGACACAAACGTCCCCGCCCCAGCCGCATCCGGTTTTAACATTCGCGGCGTGGCTGCTGGCGGTCCGTACACCGTCATCGCGAGCAACTTTGCGCCGGGCACAACTGCTGCTGATATCGAGGCTGTCATGGCTCCAATCGGCGGCGAGATTACGCGCTGCAAGCTGATAAGCTCCAAGCCAACCGTCATGGTCGAAATGATCATGGAGTCAAAGGACGGCGCCGAGAATGTCATTGCTACATTCAACAACAAGATGGTAGGCCACTCCATTTGACGCTCCATTTGGCACGACTAACCCCCTATCAGGCCGACGGCAGACAGCTGTACGTCTATATGAAGGATTCTCCGAAGGCTTACAACGGCGCCCCTCAAACTCGTTCCGCCCTGGCACAGCCTGTACCGACATCCTATGATGATATGGACGTGGAAATGGATGCGGCTGCCCGGGACGACGGCGACGGCAGATTCGGATTTCCTGAAGAGACCGCTCCCAGCGGACCGCGGAATGCGCCAAGGAACGCGCCGAGCAATGCACCGCGAGGCCCGCGCAGGCGGTACTGAAGGTCAGGCTTGACGTTCAACGACTACGGATGATGTACGATACCCTACGAAAACTACTTGATCGCATAGTTAGTCGGCGTTAGCAATTAGTAAGCGATACAATGGCCTTCATACTTGCTTGAATTCATAATGCTTTTCGGACCGATGCGACCAGCGCTTGCACATTCTGCTGGAGCAATGGAGGATCGGGCGTGAGGTCACGTCCATTTCTGATATTCTTATTCGGGGCCCAAATCGGAATCTATACTTGGATTTGATAAGTTAAACGGTTAGCTAGCATTTGGGTAGCTCTGGCGTCAGTAAATAGATTCCTGACGATGCTGTACGACCATTACTGCTTTTGTGACATGTCATTGTATTTAGGCCATCTGCCCCGAGCCCTCAGGGAAATTCAAATCCCGTTCCGGCGTGTTGTTGTCCGTTACGAACGTCGAGTTTGTTTCTGCCGCGCCACCATCAAATGGAGGAGACAGACTCTGAAAATGTGGGTTGAAACGAGTCTGGTGGGTATATTCCAATTACGCACACTAAATGTAGCACCAAAGGCCTCTCATTCCTTTCCACCACCAGCAAGGAACTGGACTGCCAGGAACAAGGCAATCATCCACCAATATCTGCGATAGCAATCAGCATCAATCTATCTTTGAGTGGGATAGGAATCACACGTACTTCTGCAAAAATGTCTTCTCCGGCTCCTTGCCTTCAAGCTTCCCTTCGGCGTTCAAAACGACCGGCTTGTTCAGAAGAGGTTTCGGCCCACTCGCCCTCTTGATAACTTCGACCTCAACCTCCTCTCCAGCTCCCTTTGCACTCGTGCCAAATCCTATGTGATAGATCTCTCCCTTCTCATCGACGTGAATGGTGAACTTCTTCTTGTACTCTTCTGCGAAACTCGCGGCGGAGGTGACGACGCCGCGCCAATGCCCCGACTTGGAGTCGGATAGTCCTATGCGGAGGAGGTGGTCTGCATTGTATGAGCCCGTAGGTGGTGTGTAAGACGATACGGTACCGGTGGACGTGCTGACATCGTAGTCTATCTGCGCGAGGGGGATGGGTGTTGGCAGGGGCGCGGAGACGGAGTGATCGGAGCCTGGGAGCGAGTGCACGTAAACGGTTACTGTAGAGGCCACTGCGAAAGGCAGCAGTAGAAGTTTGGAGAGCAGCATCGTGGGTGTGGCTTGCGTTGATTTGTCGCGATGTGCTGGGGCTGCAGGAGGTCGCGATGAAGCTTGGATGGAGATCTGATGGTTGGATGGTCGGCGAAAGGTTGTTCCGAACTACACCTTCTGCAGTTCACACTTTTTTTTTCAATTATGGGACGCACAACGCTTCCATGCGCAGGACAACTTCTTTCTGATTCCCCCAGCTTCGAATTTGTTGACCCGATGATCTTCTTTTGTTTTGGCGGCGACTTTTCCAAGCCACCGTTCGGCTTCCCAGAAAGGTGGAGCCCGAAAAGTCACGATCTCCACATTTCTCCAAGGTGATGAGCGCAACGAGGGGTCTTTTGGTCCAAGAACGCGTTGGACAGGCCGAAATCGCCGCGTCCCAGATCGCCCATTTGCTCCATTATCAGCAACACTAAGCAGCGCATTGCCCCGCCCCCACTGTACTAACATTGCTTTACCAGTTCATATGAGCTCATCGCACAGCTGCAGCTGTCGTGTTTCTTCTCAACAACTATTTTCCTGAGCTTCTGTCGTGCTTCCTGTTGTACTTCCCTTCACCTTTGATCTCTATCGAACCGTCCCATACTTTATTTTTCTCGAATACTCATCATGTCTCAATCAATGCCCTTCCGCCAGCCGTACAGGCAACCCTCACGTCAATTGTCCACGGATCCTCGCAACGAGCTCCATCCACACATGGATCACTACATTGGTATTGATGTCGGCACCGGTAGCGCGAGAGCCTGTATCATGAACGATCAGGGTGATATCGTCGGGCTGGCTTCTGAAAACATTGGCCTTTGGCAGCCACAGACTGGCTACTATGTATGACTTCTTGCATTCGGCTCACCCAGAAAAAAACGGGGGGGCAACTATGTAGCAGGCACTAAGTAAAACAGGAACAATCCACAACCGACATCTGGCGCTGCATTTGCTCGTCCGTTCGCCGGGCAATGGACCAACACAACATCGACAAGAGCACCATCCGTGGCATTGGATTCGATGCGACGTGCTCGCTGGCCGTCTTCTCCGAGGACACCGACGAGCCCGTCTGTGTCACAGGCCCAAACTTCGACAACAAAGACGGTATGGACCGGAACGTCGTGCTCTGGCTCGATCATCGTCCAGTCGAGGAAACGCAGAAGATCAATGCGACAAATCACAACCTACTCCGATATGTTGGAGGGAAGATGTCCATCGAAATGGAAATCCCAAAGGTCCTATGGTTGAAAAACAACATGCCGAAGGAGCTCTTTGACCGTTGTAAGTTCTACGACTTGACCGACGCGCTCACGCACATTGCGACGGGGAGCGAGACCCGAAGCTTCTGCAGTGTAGTCTGCAAGCAAGGCTTTGTGCCAGTCGGTGTTGACGGCAGTGTAAAGGGGTGGCAGGAAGATTTTCTCAAAGACATTGGCCTGGAAGATCTCTGCGAGGACAATTTCAAACGGATGGGCGGTGTTGACAAAGTGGTGACGTCCGCCCGATTATTGAACGGAATGCTGCCACTGACTTCCTGACAGAATGGCCGCTATCTGACTGCTGGCGAGCTCGTCGGGACCTTGAGCGAGAAAGCCGCGGCGGAAATGGGTCTCACCCCTGGCATCGCTGTTGGCAGCGGTGTCATCGACGCATACGCCGGATGGATTGGCACGGTCGGAGCCAAAGTCAAACTGGACGGAGAAACACTGAACAACGATGTCGCAAAGAATGACGTCTCACAAGCTTTCACGCGTCTCGCAGCCGTCGCCGGAACCTCAACCTGCCACCTCGCAATGTCACGAGAACCGGTATTCGTGAACGGAGTCTGGGGCCCGTACCGCGACGTCCTCCTACCCGAATACTGGATGGCCGAAGGCGGACAAAGTGCCACAGGCGAGCTCCTCAAACACGTCATCGAGACGCATCCCGCCTTCCATGAAGCCTCCTCCGTGGCTGAGACCTACAACACAAATATCTACGACTACCTGAACGAGCATCTCCGCGAGATGGCCGACAACGAGAAAGCGCCGCACATTTCCTGGCTCGGACGGCACTTCTTCTTCTACGGCGACCTCTTCGGAAACAGATCCCCCGTCGCAGACCCCAACATGAAGGGCTCCGTCATCGGGCTCAGCTCTGATAAGAGCTTGGATGGGCTAGCACTGTACTACTACGCCACGATGGAATTCATCGCCCTGCAAACCCACCAGATCGTCTCCGCGATGAACAAATCCGGTCACGTCATCTCCTCGATTTTCATGTCAGGCTCGCAGTGCCAAAACGACATCCTCATGCAGCTCATTGCCGCAGCCTGCGACATGCCGGTCCTGATCCCGCGGTATGTGCACGCGGCGGTCGTGCACGGCGCAGCGATGTTGGGAGCCAAGGCTGCGAGTACGGATAAAGATGGAAATAGTGAGCCGTTGTGGGATATCATGGATCGGTTTAGTAAACCGGGGAAGACAGTTAAGCCGAGCACAGATGAGAATTTGAAGAAGTTGCTTGCGACGAAGTATAAGGTGTTTTTGGAGCAGTGCGAGAGTCAGCAGAGGTATAGGAAGGATGTGGATGAGGCGGTTGAGGGGTGGACGAAGGGGAAGTGAGGGGTTGGGGGTGAGATGGATTGATGGGGATATAGTATCTCAAGGCTACTCGGTGGAGAATAGCTGATTAGGCTATTGAGGTATGTTCAATCTATGGCTTTGGAATAGAACGGACAGGAGGGCCAAGGAGTCTAATAGATTGTATGAACGAGATCCTTTCTTTCAGATGCACAGTTCCGCTATCTACACATGTTGCCCTAGTCCAGTTCTTCACATCTATCTATTCCCAATTGTCCCACTCACTCTTCCTGAAACCCCTCAAGTAGCTCATCATTCCAGCTCAAAAACCTCCCACTCCACTCCCTCTTTACACCCTCCTGAACCGCCAACTTCGCAATCACATGACCCGGCTGCTCGGGCCTCAACAGCCCGCCATCCCGCTTCAAGCCGTGGAACTTCTCTGCATCGGCACCCATGGCTGCCGAATGCGTGTCCCGGATCGCGCGCTGCATTTCTGTGTCGACGACGCCCTGGGACAGGAGGTATTAGGACTTGGTAAAGACCGAGGCTGGGACTTGAGGGAAGAAGGGTAGGGTTGGGGAGAATGAGCTCCAGACTTACAGGACGAATAGACAGGGTAATAACATCTGGTTCTTCGACGCCGAGTGTCATGGCTAGGTGGTTCATGGCGGCTTTGGAGGCTCCGTAGGCGCCCCAACCGGTGTACTGTTTTTGATATCTTAGGTTTTGGTTTCGAGAAGAAGGAGGTGATGTGTGAGGGTGGGTATGACTTACCGCGCCGGTTGCTGCACCGGAGGATGTGAATATGATGCGGCCGTGGGATTTACGGAGGAAGGGGAGGGCGGCTTGGATCTGGTTGTAGTTAGGGGTATGATTGTGTAAAGGGGTGGATAGGAGGGAAGTACTGAAAAGAGAGGGGACAGACGGGAGCATGAAATGTGCTGAAAGAAATAGAAAGATGGACAATAAGGAAACGGGGATTCAAAGTAGTATTGAGTCCATGATTCTTGAATCGCAAACCACCAAGAAACTAGGCCTCAACAAACCAGCAAACCAAAATCTCACTCACCAACCCAACACCCGAGAAAAAATTCACATCAAACCCCCTCCTCCAACTCTCCACATCACTTTCTCCCACCTTCGCAACCGGATCCAGGACCCCATGATTCACAACCACAGCATCAACTCTTCCCCAGCGCTCAACCGCAACTTCGACAGCTCGCGGCGCAAAGCCGATGTCGGAGACATCGCCCGCCAGCACTTCGACTTGGTCCGGATACTGGTAGTGCAGGGCGTCGAGCGCGGAATGGGTGCGGGCTAGTAGGACGAGTTTGTGGGTGTTGGGGGAGGAGAGGAGTCGTTGAGATATGGCGAGGCCGATTCCTGTGGGGGACGTTGAGTTGAGTTCTGGGGAATTGGGGAGAGGGGGCGAGAGAGAAGAGAAAGAATATGAGAAGATGAATGATGGGAAGGGAGAATTGAAGGTGGGAGCACGTGTCGACGAGGAAACACAGATCATGAAGTGTACATACAACTGGACCAGCCAATCAAGATATGTCGTATCGTATCAGGTTGCGGTAGATTGGGTTTTTGGTCGCAGAATTGGAAGTATAACTTACCTCTTGACGCCCCTGTTACTATGACAACCTTTTCTTGAGGGTCTGCCATCTTTGAACGGCTCAGGTTGAATATTCGAAGAAAGCGTGTCGGTCGATCGAAAGATAGGTAAGTACCTGTCTCATTCGGCTAGATTAGTTCGTCATAATTAGTCATCAGTGTGCTCTTTTCACGATGTTTGGAGACCGCAGAAAAGAGAGCTTGAAGCATCAAACCTTATGTTTATTGCAAGTTCACTGTTGTGGCTGAAGGAGAATTTGTTTTTGCTAATGCTTTGCTTGTGATGACAATCCTACACCCTGCTTACGGCCTGGTTCGATGTCCCAGCGATATCGATACTGCCAACCCCCTACATTCTTACAATGCTTTTCTTCTTTGGCTTACTAAATGCACATTCATTACTGGCTACACTCGCATATCGCACATCCATGATCACACATGTACCAACCCTCCACCAACCTTCTCCAACGTGATAGCGATAATACCACTTCCAATGCAAGTTTTCAAGCACCATCTGACCATCCCAAATCGTCTCCTCTCAGTAGACCCCAGCATCCTGCCCCTCCTTCGCCAGCGTCTCAAAAACCCTCGGCGGCAACTTGTACCTAATCAAGCCAGCAAATACCATCAGATCTTTGGCTTTCTGGAGGAGCATATCTGCTAGCGCCTTCCTCGTCGGATCCTCCCACTGTCCACTGAGCAGCACCTCACGATGACGGCTACAGCAGCCAATACACCAGAGCAATACGTTGCCGATGTTACGTGCGATTTCCGGCGGGTATTGGGAAAAGTTGTTGGCGGAAGTGCGGATGAGTGGGAGGGAGCCTTCCGCATTCAATGGGAGGACCTCGAGGCTTTGAATGATCTGCTTAAACGTTAGCAAATGTGGCGAGGAAGTTATGTGAGATAGGAGCGATGCTTACGTCCAAGGCTTCCATAAAGCGCCTCTGTTCAATGACCTTCTTCGCTACGTTCAGTTGGAACAAAATGCGAAGAGTGTCGCGATTCTCCTTTGTAACTTGGCCGAACCATAGTGCATTGTTGTTGTACAGCGTCGTGACCATCTGAGACAAGGTCTGGGGATCATCTGTGCCTAGGAGGCTGAGGCTCGAGTTGGTGAGATCGGTCTGTGCTTCCGGAGTGACGCCTGCAATGCGTGGCTTCAGTGGTTCAAGGCGAAGAGGCTCTTGACCTATATCAACGGATAGGGCTTCCGAGAGAGCACGGTTGAGAATTGACACCACGCTGTCGTATTCGCCAGCGAGGTGGCGCAGGAGAACAGCATCGTTGGTGCGTCCATTGTCGTCGGCCATCTTGGCAGCTTCAGAGATGATTACGTTAAGCAAGGCGGCGTCATCGTTGAGCTTGATGAGTGGGATACGATCCTGGATCAAACCAGGCGTACTTTGTCCATTGGCCATGACGTCTCCCAGAAGGGTGGTGAATTCTCGTGTCTCCAACACGAGCTCACGGAGGGCTTCGTGGCAGAGCGAGGCTTGCTGTTTTCCTGCTTCTCCTGGCAGATCCGCGTTCAGGCAGATCAATATCAGATACTCAGCTGCAGCATCGGCACGAGCGGCGCGGAAATCCCTCGTGTAGAACCCAACCACCCGACCAAAATTGAGCTGTGGTAGTTGCTTGGTGGTATGTGTGACTGGAGGTCATTAGCGAAGGGTACGTAGAGATGAGACACAGTTTGCGCTTACGAATTTCCAGGCCAGCACTGCTCCAGTCAGACACACGCAGTAGTCCATAGTAGTCCAACGCGATCGCGAAGTGAATCGCAGAGGCATACGCGTGTTGGTAGAGATAGTTCACTGCCTGCTCAAACATTCCGGCGAGAGTTGCCAAATAGAAGTAGACGCCGAATCCACCAGCAGCTTCCGAAGGCCCAGACATGAAATGTCGCTGCCCAATATCGGAAATGGTCTCACGCAACTCCTCCAAGCCAAACGCTTCACCGGCGTTTTCTTCGGCACGGTTGCCCTCTCGTGCAAGATTGAACTGAAGCCAAACCCAATCGTCCATCGACTCCTTCAACGGTTCGAGGTTGCGGCGAGACATTTCGCAACGACCAACGATCTTGTAACACGCCATCCTGTATGGATCGAGTGTCGGCGATATCCGCGCACGCTGAGCGTACACATGGTTGATCTTCTGCTGCAGCTCGGGGCTGAGACGCCGATCCTGGTCGCCGGAGTAGAAAGTTATTGCGGGTTGGAAGTTTCGGTCGTTGTTCTGGAAGAAGTTTTTCCTGTCGCGCACGTATTGGGCGGCCTCGTCGGCCAAACCAGCGCGAAGCAGGTAGAAGACGATGACCCAAGGAAATTCGTCACCGTCACCGCCGATTCTCTGCAATTGTTCTGTATCCGTTCCTAGCTCTTTGAAAGTCATCTTCACCCTGATGTAACCCCGGATCTTGCTTATTAGTGATGGAATGCCCCCAATCTGAGCCTCGCGGGCATGTTTTCGTACGGCAGCGTCAACCTCGTCTAGGAATTTCTTCTCCAAGAACTTTCGGGAGCCATCCAGAATGCGCTTCCGGGTGTTGACAGCGTTGGCGGAGTTGGGTTGCTCGTCCAGATACGCTTTGGCAAAGCATCGCTCCCGTGGGTTTGACGCTACGTTTGCGCCATGTGGATCTCTGTTCTCTCCAGTAATAGAGATAAGAGCCTGATATGCGTTGACATAGTGGTCTGAATTCTCTGCCCCGGATTGTGCCTCGACCTCAGCGAATGCATGCAAAATGGGATATGGGTTGTCCCGAAGTCTGTTCACGTTGAGATCCTTGACCTTCTCCATGAACTTTTCTTGTTTGTCGCGCATGAACCTATCCGCGGGCCCGGCTTGCCCTGCCACAGATTTATCAAGCGAATCTTGACCGCCAGCTTGGCTCTTCGAATAGGGTGAATTGACAGAGCCAATGACGGACTGTGCAGTAGATGCTCCAAATGTGGAGCCATTCATCGAAGCCCCCTTCGCGGCCATAGAACGCCCTTTACGTGTAGATCGGCCAAACGCCCCGCGGGCAGATGAGCCTCCAAAGCTGACTTGTGAAGCAGCCATATCTTCGCTTTGCTTGCCTAGCCCAAAATGCTCGTAGATTCGTCTCCGCTGTGCATCCCATTCAATCTGGACGTTTTCTTCCAGGAACACGTCGAAGTCCCGTTTCGATTGCTCCAGGCCCTCTTGTATGAGAGCCAAGGTCGACTGCGAGTGCAGGTTTGAGATGTAGCCATCAACGTCGGTGTCGAGGAAATTCGTCGCTGGTCCCGTGGTGCTCAATCCTGCTTGGGTGGTGAATTGATTCAGGTCGCGTAATGTGCTGCCTATCTTCACGCCCGACGCAGACAGGAGATAATGGGCAGCACGGTCCTGGACCTGGTCGGCGGAGGGGCCGCCAGCACCCAGGTTGCGGACTTTCCGAGCAATATCCCCAAGCCCCAGCTGCAGGGACGGCAGCTCATCGAAGCTACTCAGCCCATTCTCCCCCGCATTGCGCTTCCTGCCACGTTCCAGCAGATGATCGAAGTGTGCAGATCGACCCGCAGCCGTGGTTGATTGTGACAACGGGCCCCCCGGCTGTTGCTGCTGCTGCTGCTGTTGCTGCGATTGTTGCGCGGTAGTGGAGAAAAGCGAGCTCTGCCCTGCGGAAGTCGTTTGCCCCAGGTTGGACAAGGGGTTTTGAGGCGCGGGTTGCTGTGCTGGGTTGGTAGTCGATGTTGAAAACAGGCCGCCGGTTTGCGCCTGAGAGCTCGTGGACGGAAAGGGAAATGCCGACGTGCCAGATGTCGCGGGAGCCGATGTCCGGGCAGTGCTCGCTCCGAACAGACTTCCTCCCAATCCGCCTGAGCTTGCTGGCTGTGACGTGCCAGGTTGTGCGCTCGACGAGCCACCTAGACTGGGGAATGGACTGGTCCCGGGAGCTGCTGTGCCAAACAGAGGCTTGCTGGTGGAAGACCCAGACGAGGGCGGGCCAAGATTGCCAAAAAGCGACATGATGGGGTTGCGCGGTGGGAGGACGACGAAAAACGGGGCGCGGTGTTGATTGCGCAAAAGATCGCGAACGTCCGCAACCGTTGTTTTCTTTGGAGCTGGTCCGGGGGAGCTGGGACCAGGGAGTTAGGCGCGCGTCAGGCACCGTGCCAAGACATGGTTAGCCGCCTAGTGAAGGTCGCGTCGCAGGGGCGACGGCATGGTGACCACAAATATTCTCACTTTTCTCAACATCGACTAGATAGGCGATCAAACGATCGCTATAGCATACTACTTGATTGGAAAAGTTTGAGCAAACGGATTTACCGACCCACAGGAACAACCACCCCGCCGGAAGTGTCATGGCGTCTCCACTATCTTGAAGCCCTGCAAACACGGGGAGGTATAAGTATGATTCGCGCTCACAATCAATTCCACCTCAAAGAGCTGGACTTGGCTCTATTCCCTCAAGAAGGGCCATCAATCGCCCCCTTCCTCCCTTCCCCACTCCGATATTCGCCATAAATTCAATTTCCACATGGACTTCCGGTGGGGCGGATACGTGGAGAAAGACGTCCCATGGCGGAGAAGGCCCACCGAATACCAGAAAGGGCAGGGGTGGGTTCAAGGTGGCCACAAACGGCGCGATGTCAAGAAGCCATACTATCACTTCATCTGGCCAAAGGACGGAAAGAACGGACGCACCTGGGGTCGGTGGAAAGATGTCCTGCAGGGAAAGGGTCCGGATATCCACGTGACCATCAGCGCAAACAAAAACGACTACATGTACGATCGACAAAGGAAGTCAAGATGGGCTGGACACACCAACCTCGACGACCGCGATCCGGACTTTACGCTAGGTTACCAATTCCCGTGGACCCGCAAAGCTCGTCCTAGCGACGCCTACAAAGCGTACGACTTCCAAACGCGCAAGTACACGAGGCCTTATAAAAGGATGTGGACAGATGTCGTATGGCAAGATGATCCCAACGACCACTTCCAGTATCCCAGTGCGTTCAAGGATGTTTATGGCCGGTGGATGGATTGGGACAACGAGGCAGTACCGCACTTCCTAGAGCAGAATGGGCTGGATTCGTGGTTGAAAGCTTAGCCCAAGCAGCTTTCATGAAAAGCCTCCCACACTGTCTCTGTATTTCCGCCGGATTCCTTATTCTGCTTGCTTCGTCGGGCTACTGGTATCAAAGCGGAGCCATCGTTTAGCCTGGAACATTTCGCGCAAGTTGTCGATTTTACGGTTTTGTAAGCAGCGATCATGTCCTGCCAGATTAGCATGGGAGTTCTGATAGGATGTACATATCCAAGGTCTTACCAATAGATATTTCAGGTCGTTTGCGTATGGTCGCGTGGAGATGCATCTGGTCATTACAGGAAACAGTTTGTTGGTCCCAAGACATTCCGCATTCAGATTGTGCCGACCGCCGTTTGCCTGCGTGTCGATGGTCACGCGGAACTTGAGCCTCAGATCGTCGACTTCGAATTTGATCTTCCAGGTTTAGCAACTGACAGAATTTAGAATCATGGTCCTTACCATGATCTCGTGATTGTCGTCCTTCATCCCAACTCTGATGTCAGGATAAGTGTTGCAGAACTCGTCAAGAATGAGGGCTATGTCTTCTTTGCCAAGTCCGGTGGCGATCTCCTGGGGCTCCTCTAATCCACTCAGGTTGCCTGCTAGTGCTTTCTTTTCCGCGATCTCGCTTTGTATCCAGCCATATCGGGGGACCTGAGCAGAAGCGCTGAGATCGGGGTTCGCACTGTAGCTTTTCCTTGCGTGTACAAGGATGGATTGATATTCCGGCGTGTGCCACTGAACGCGGAAGGACTTGAGATCATTCTGCGATCCGATGAGGGCCTGCTTGAACCCTTTGAAGACGTCGGTGCTTGTCGCTTGCTCGGAGCTGAAAGGCTCAATTATGCGTGGAATCGCAAGGCGGAGGTTGTCAAGCTTTTATCATGTTAGAGCCTGTCGAACGCAAAGTATACAAACTTACTTGTCCTTGAAGTCGCTCTACATGCGCAAGTGCCGCGTTGCACTGCGCTTCATCCCAGACCACGGCGGGCTGCCCTGCAGCTTCGGCCGTGTCCATGGGCTCGGTTGTAATTAGTTGAATCAGCGAAAAGGGGTGGGGTAAGCTATTGATATGAGGAAGTAAAAATGATTTTGAATGCGTTGTGGATATATGTAAAATCCGCGAAAGATACAAACGTTGCGATGATGGTCGGTGAATGTGAAGAGGTTTGTCCAGCATTGAGGAGGATCGAGGGAGGGAGCAAGGTCGGTGCACGCGAGGGGAACGAATTCACGTGCACCCCCGCATTAAATAGTCGTCTCGTCAAAGCTGGGAGAAGAATTACATTCACTCCAACTCATTTCTACGCGATTCGAGTCACAATTTGTGTTTTGCTATTAAATATAGGTTCTCCACCGGACAATCCTTGTGAGTTGGGTGTGATAGGGTAATGCGACACCCATACGCAAATATTTAGCTCATTGGATTCAGAGTCTATTGCAAGAGTGAAACTTTATCAGGATCGTAGCTCTTAGTTCCGATCTCAAATCTACGATTCATAGGGGTCATAGGGCGCAAATCATGGGCCGTCATTCAAACCATTGCGCTTTCGTCCGAAGATGCATATTAACCACGCCCCAAAACGCCAAAACTCCACTTTCACTGGCTTCACCAGCCTACATCAGTTCCTCAAGGCACGAAGTCTCTCATTCAAGCCCTCCTCTTCCTGTTCCGTTGGTCCCACCTTAGTCTTCGCTGGAGTAGCTGCTTGGAGGTCTTCCGAGAGCTCCACGCCAGCCTTGTCGGCCGCCTGGCTGATCAAGCGATCTACATCTTCCTGCGGCGTTCCGACAGCGGTTGCAGATGATGTTGCGTTCTCGTAGTAACCCGTGGCGACATCTAGGTCTTCGAACTGCGTTTCGAACTTGTCCATGACCGCGGAGATCTGTTGGGATCTGTCAGCGACCTGTACCCATCCAGATAGTGCCCTGCGATCTTTCCAGAACCCTTGAATGTTGCCATACCTTTTCCAAGTCCATCGCCTTCATCGCCGAATCCATGCCTCGAACCACGTTCGCCATGCTCCCGGTGACTTGCCGCATAGTGACGGCAGTCTGGACCCTGCTGCTGACGGCATCGATTCTGGAAGCTAGACGCAGAAGGTTGAGTTTTTCATTCTGCTTGCGGATGGCGTTCTGAGCGTATATGCGCGCGATGTCGTGGTGGCCTTGCTTCATGGCCTGTATTCGTGGCGCGTTAGTTTGGCAGTTTGTAGTGGGCAGGATGGAGCGAACCTTCTCAAGCTTTGACTTCTCTGCTGTCTCATCTTTCCCGGCCTTTGCAGCTTGTCTATTCAGTTGTTTCGCTGTAAACTGCTCTTGATTAGCGCGCGTTGCCCCGGTCAAAGGGTGTCTCGGACCTTCAGGTTGAAGAGGGCTTTCTCGAGACCCGACATGGTGCCAGGGTTTTGTCGGGGGAATTCTGGTGGAGATGGGGATGGTTGTGTCTATGTTCTGAAGGGGTCCAGGGTGTGTTGTAGAGGGCCAAGTGGTAGAAGGTGAATGCGGAGCGCGAATGTGAGTGAACCCTGGCGCAGCCTGGACTTGGTGGGGCTCGGCGCCAACGTCATGTCCTGAGGGCTGATTGGCCCCGCGTCACAAGGCTGGAGTCTCACTTTCAAGCTCGAGATGCGTGCTCACTTCACCAAACCAGGAGAACGGAGACAGCCCGTTCACTCGGATATACATTGTGGCACATTCGTTTACTCACTGTGATGCGCAGATAACTGCTGATTGGTGGGTATCCGCAGCAGCCGCCGCGTTAGGCGGCATACAAACACCCATGCCCATAGCCCGCCCATAAATGCTCCTTTGTTTTGGCCATGTTCTGCGACAAGGTGTTTCGGAACGTTTCCGCCTCCATGAACTCCGTTCTATCCATGACGCCCGTAGTAAATCATGCCCATATCCAGCACGGCCCGCTCGTAACGCGGGCAACCGCGCTGTAACCAGATCAAACTGCAGAAAGAATGAACCCCAGATCACTGGGCAGCGTTGAACTTATCCGTCGCCGACCGGAATAGCTCCTGCTGCTGCCGTATGAGTTCTTCCTCGGTCATACCGCTTTGCTCAATCTTCGTCTGCTTCTTTTCGCGGTTCTAGACAGGGTCAGCGAAATGCGGCGCGAATCGCGGCCAGGGTTATACACACGGCTTGTTGTTTCTTGTAGTCGGCTGCTACCTCCAGAATCGCAGGCACATAGTCGCCAAAATCAAGCTCTTCCAGCGCAGCCTTGACATGCTCGCAGGCTATTGTCTTCTTCGCGTCCTTTTCGGCGATCTCGTTGGCTTCGGAGGATATCAGCGTGATGAACTCGACACAGCATTCTATTAGAAGGTCGCGGGTGTCTTTCGCGAATGTGACGCCGGGGTCGGAATGTAGGATCTCAGTAATGATCTTCTGAACAGTAGCTGTGGGCAGAGTCAGTCACGAACGCGTCGCGAGTAGGGCTTTTCGTCAAAGACACTGACCTTTGGGCAGCGACAAATCGTCGTTGCCACCGAACTCGCGGTCAGACATGGTGGCGTGGAATTGGGCGTTTTGATGTTGCCGTCACGAAGGTTGGTTGATGCTCGAAAGAGTTAGGGTACTTGCTGAATGTTTTATGGTACAAGTACAGTTAGGTCCCGCGATCTTCGGCAGATCTTCGGCTCGCGCATCTGCAAACGAATCACCGCCGGCTGTCAATCATCGACCTCGACGTTGCACCGCCCGCAGTCATCTGCCTGTCACCTTGTCAGAGATTGAGGTGGATTTCTGCATGTGATTCTTTCGGAGCCTAAGCCAGGGCGATCGACTCCGTCAGGCACCAACAGCTCCGCGGCTGGGCTGGGCTGGGCTGGCTCGCCGTGCACACCTCGCCATGTCCAGATGCGGATGAATAAAGAGCTCGCTTCATCACAATATGGTGATAGCAAGGCCCAGCGCCGCACGACGACGGCGAAATGAAGTGCTCCATGATGTCAAATTGCCGGCCGAGGCAGTCGACTGCTCTGGCTTTCTTTCACCACTTCCCCCAGGCATGTTTGCCAGGTTCCATGGAAGCTTCACTCTGAGGCCAGAACGTCAGTGGCCGGGCTTGGCGGAGGGCATCGGGGGACAGGAGCGGAATAGATGAGCCATGATCGGGCAGTCGAGGACTCGAGACGGGTGACGAGGAGCGGTGAGAGGCCAGGCAGGACGAGGTGTTTCATCCAAGTACAGAGCAGGGAGAGGCTGCGGTGGCAAAGTGATTTTGGCTGGGAATCAAAGTGGATACAAGGCCGCATCCTGCTTGTTGCTTTTACCTCGCATACATAGACGATTGCACTTGCGAGCTCCTCCTCTATCCGACGCCGCTGTGGAAGGAGCGACAGGTTGCACTACCTGCTATCTACACAGAGTTTCGCTCACCCCCAAGTACCGCTACCTCGAGAGGGCGGCGTGTGTACAGCGAGCCTCCTCACCGCATCATCGACGCTGGCGCCCCCGGCTGCTCGCTCTGCCTGCCTCCTGCGAGTCTGCGCGCTGCGGTCCAGCACGCAAGCAGGGCCGAAGAGAAGAGTTTTCTGATTTCTGTGCATCTGCCGGCCTGTTTCGGCATCGCGCCGTCTAGCACCAGCCAGCCAGTTCTTATGACGCCTTTCCAAACGATGAGCCATGCCATGACCTCTTCGTCTCTCACCTGTAATCTCAATCTCTGCGCCAGCTGCCCAGCACAGTCACCGTCTCCCGTACCCGCACAGCGCTCTCCCACGCACACTCGCAACCTCTCCCAGGCCTCACCTCCAGCTGCAGCTACAGCTACAGCTACAACTACAACTACAACTACAGATCCATCTTCACCGGGACCCCGCACCCTTGCGCCTGCTGCAAACCTGGACGCCAGCGTCGCCGCCAATGCCCGTCCCAGACTCGTAGCCCGCGCCTCTGAAAGTTCCCCTGTCCAACCCCGCCGTTCGCTGTTGTCTTCCAAGTCGTCGAGCGCAGTACCGACGCTGTCCACCACCCACCGATTTCTCCCCACCTACTGGCTCCCAGCCAACATGACGGCCGCCAGTGGCGCCAACCCGACGGCAGCAGACCTGCTGCGACAGGCCATGATGCAGAGGTAAGCAACTGTTTTGTTCTGCCCTGTGTGACGTCCAAGCGCCTCGACCAGTCCGCCGCCCGGCGAGAGGGCAGCACGCACAGAGGGAGGCGGCCAGGCGGCGTCTCGATCGCTTAGCCTCCGCCCCATGCGGTGACCTTGGGTGTGGGTCGTTCGATGTCAACGTTACACACCATTTCCTGGACAAGAGCTCTCTTGCTTTCTCATCCTCGCCTGCACCCTCACCTCACTCTGCTCACTGCCCTCCGCACCCCGTCGCCGCCGCCCGCCGTGCCCTACCCGCTGCATCTGCCGCAATGCCCTTTGCTAACGCACTATTAACTCCCAAAAGATCCAGCGAGGACGACGCCCATTCCGATCAGATCGGCTCCAACAGCTCCACGCCGCCTGGTGCAGCAACCCCCCGCCCCGATCCCACGGATAAGCGACTGCCGGGTATTCTTCACAGTTACTTTGGCCAGGTTCGTGATTCTCTGATTCCCCGGCGAAAGTCTGCGAACAACCCCTCCCCCGCATCTGCACCTTCTTCTGCACCAGCCGCTGCCCAAGATCGCGCACAGGTGGAGGGTGCACAGTCAGAGCAGGAGAGCGAGTCTGGCAACCTCCCTTCCAAGTCTCTGCCCAGCCCTGCACCATCTGCTTCGTCCGTCTCGCGACGTCCCTCAGCGGCAAGGTTGAATGGAGAAGCAGAGAAGCTAACAGAAGGCGACTTTGCGCCGCCACAAAACCAGGCCACTCCTCCACAGACTCCTCGCACACGTTCACACGAAGGCAAACCCCCGACATCCAACTTGTCTCACACATCGCTCGCGTCAGCTGTCACCACGAAGGCTGCGAAAGAGATCAAGAAGGAGAGCACCAAGGCCCCGGCCGTCGGCCCGCCAAAGGGCAAGCTCTCCGTTTCCATTTCAGAAGGCCGAGGTCTGCGTCCGAGCGTTGATCCGTATGTTGTGTGCCAGTTCCAGTGGGCCGAGTATATTTCCGAGGGCCCGAGGACCGATGCATCGCCGAAGAAGACGAAGGATGGTGCGAGTCGTGGCACAGGTGGACTCGCTATTCGCCGCACAGATAGTGACATGGGTCGGCCGATGGCAATACCCATGAAGAGCCGGCAGAGCAGCAACAGCGGCACGAGTTCAGACCCACGGGAGAATCTCAGGGAGGTGGTCAACCCCAAGTGGGAGCACGATACCATCTTGTAAGCGCAGGGCCGGCCTATTTTCCGTCATCATTTGCTAATCCGAAGTAGCGACGTTGTTGGGGACCACTCTGAAATCGACATCTCCGTGTACGATCGCTCGAACCAGGAGGCATTCCTTGGCCACGTCCGCTTCTGTCCCAATCTGGTCGAATACGAGCAACCATACGATGGATGGTTTACCCTGGAGCCGCGTGATGGCGAGGAGGACTATGTTACAGGAGAAATTCACTTGAAGATCAACTTCCACAAGATCGATAAGAAGCACTACGGACCGGAAGATTTCGAGATTCTGAAGCTTATCGGCAAGGGCACGTTTGGCCAGGTTTTCCAGGTCCGCAAGAGGGACACGCGCCGGATATATGCCATGAAGGTCCTTTCAAAGAAAGTCATCGTGCAGAAAAAGGAGGTTGCTCACACTCTTGGCGAACGGAACATTCTCGTACGCACAGCCATGGCAGAATCACCATTCATCGTTGGCCTGAAATTTTCCTTCCAAACGCCTACAGATCTATACCTGGTGACCGATTACATGTCTGGCGGAGAACTCTTCTGGCATCTCCAGAGGGAAGGCCGCTTCCACGAGGCCCGTGCCAAATTCTACATTGCAGAACTTATTCTGGCCCTCCAGCATCTACATGAGCACAACATCGTATATCGAGATCTTAAACCGGAGAATATTCTGCTCGATGCCAAGGGTCACATCGCGCTATGTGATTTTGGACTGTCAAAGGCCAATCTCACGGAGAACGCAACAACAAATACTTTCTGCGGCACAACAGAATATCTCGCTCCAGAAGTCCTTCTTGACGAGCACGGCTACACCAAAATGGTCGATTTCTGGTCCCTCGGTGTGTTGGTTTTTGAGATGTGTTGTGGTTGGAGCCCATTTTATGCCGAGGACACACAGCAAATGTACAAGAATATCGCATTTGGAAAAGTTCGATTCCCCCGGGACGCACTCAGCACCGAGGGTCGCAACTTTGTCAAAGGCCTTCTTAATCGAAACCCGAAGCACAGACTTGGCGCAACCCGAGATGCTGAAGAGCTCAAGGCTCACCCCTTCTTCGCGGACATTGACTGGGATGCCTTGACGAAGAAGAATGTCGTACCTCCGTTCAAACCAAAACTCAAGTCGGAATTAGATGTCTCTAATTTCGATCCCGAATTTACAAATGCTTTGAACGGCAATGGATCTCTCAACGCTCGCGCAGCCGCCCTAGCTTCCGGCGTAAATCCAGCCTCGACACCTTTGTCACCTACGATGCAGGCCAAATTTGCCGGTTTCACGTTTGTGGACGAGAGCACGATTGAGCAACAATTCAGGAACCGGGACCAGGACCTCGAGCGAATGGACGAGGATGACAAAGAACAAGATGTTGACTGGGAAAAACCCGCCGGCCGCGGAGACCGTATGAGTGGGATAATCCCCAGTAATGACCACGACATATTTGGTCATGGCAACTTTGATGCATGAACAAATTCCTCGGTGTTGCATGACTATTTACCATTTCGGACACTGCGTCTTGTTCTCTTTGTTTCTCAAATTCTGCGTCTTTCCGCGCCGAGTTCTCGAGCACTAGGCGACCCAAGTCTAATTCCTGAGCTCGAGTTACGACGGGTCCCAAAAGTGATTATCAACGTTTCCCTATTACGGCTGGTACAATTGTTCGACATACCAGAAGACCTTTCAGTTACTGGCATTTTGTAGGGCGGCAGGCACTCCTTCGGTTCTTTTTCTGGATACCCCGACCCTTCAATGTTTGCAGGCACTTCGCAAGCTCACGAGGGGCTCTAAATTGTCTGGTACTCTGGTAGCTCCCCCTTATTATTTCTCCCCTCGCGCTCCAGCTTGTTTCTGGAATAGCACAATCGTTGTCACGGTGGGTATACTTTCGGTAACGGGTGCAACTCTCTCGCTGTGTACATGAGTCTACCAGTGAAATCGTACGCCGCTCTGGCGGACGAAATTGGGAATTTTGGGCCATTTATTGGGTCTGCGCTTTGGGCTCCTACATCCATACGGCACTTCTCCAAAATCGATACATCAGTCCCAAGCTAACTGGCTTCTACAGCTGATGGCTGCTATTATCCATATCGACTAAAGGATCACGGCCCGCTCATTCCCAGTGTTATTCCACACGGGCTGCTTGGAGTTATAAGTGGTTACTGTAATTGCATTGCGCGGGTGTGGTTATCGGAGCATCTGGTTTGCCGGTTCTGGACCCTCGGGTTTTCTTTTGTACATTGCGCATGCGTTCTTGCAGCATATTCATCCACGCACGCATCGTAATGTTCTCTGCTACGGAGGTAATGAGGCGGACTGGCTCTTGTACATATGAAATGCGGCAATATGATCTGATTCCACGTAATGTTCTGATGCTCTCGTGAGATCTGTGTGACTGCCAGGTCTCCCCAAACAACATCACGGGGGAGACCATTCTGTCAGTGATCGCCCCACATTCACCTCCGAAGTCGGTCCAAACTATCCCTGTATCCTGACTAACGCATATTGGGTGTAGTTGGTGTTGACCACGAGTGTACGATTCGACCTCGGTAACTATCGTGGAGCTCCGCCTAAAGCTCTAGAGCTTGCGGACGTCGATTGCCGCCCCGCGCTGTCAGACAAATCGTTTTTGGAGACAACAAAGCTCCTCCCTCAAAATCCTTTTGTTCTTCCGCCGTCGGTTGTCACCATAAATTCCCATTAACCATCCCAATCGCCCTTCGTCATCATAATGAGCTCGCCCGGAGCCGGCTTCGAGTTTCCTACCTTCCCAGTAACATGGCTGAAGCGTGATCTCTTGCTCTTTGCAGCAAGCATTGGTTGCACTTATGACGAATTGCACTTCCTCTACGTTAGTCCCCAGCATCTCAAATCCTCCCAATTGGCACGGAACAGACAATTTTCCTCGAATTCAACCTTCAACCTCCAGCCAACTCCCACTTAGGAACTCCACCCCAACTTCTCCGCCTTCCCCACTTACCCCATCATCCTCCCCTTCAAACACACCGACCAAGAAGTCATAGATTTCTACGCACGCAGCGCCAGCACGCCCATCGCCGGTGTCCCTAAATTCGATACTAAGCACGTGCTTGATGGCGAGCGCAAGATTGAGTTCTTGAAACCGCTGCCCGTTACGTCTGAGGGTAGGGAGTTTGAGATTAGGAGCAAGGTTATTGGGGTTTATGATAAGGGGAAGCCGGGGACGGTCGTTGAGACGGAGCAGTTGTTGGTTGAGAAGACGACTGGAGATGTGTTTACAAGGGCGGTCGGGAGTGGGTTTTATGTTGGGCAGGGAGGGTGGGGTGGTCCGAAGGGTGAGTGAAGAATTCTTTCCTCTTGAATGTTCTCCTTCGACGAGTGGTCGATCATGTTATGGCATGGTATGGTATGGTATGCTGACAGCCTCGCTCCTAGGCCCGAAAACAGTCAACTTCCCTCCCCCAGAAGGCCGTAAACCCGACGCCACACACACCACACAAACAACCACCGAATCCGCACTCCTATACCGTCTCAACGGCGACTACAACCCTCTGCACGCGACCCCAGAACCGGGAATCAAGATGGGCTTCGGCGGGCCAATTATCCACGGTTTGTTCTCGTGGAACACGGCCGCGCACGCTATTCTACAGTGTCTGGGTACCTCGGACCCGAAGAATTTGAAGGAGTTCCAGGCGAGGTTTGCGAGCCCGGTTAAGCCGGCGGATAAGCTGATTGTGGAGATGTGGAAGATGGGTGGGGAGGATAAGGACGGGTTTCAGGAGGTGAGGTTTATTGTGAAGGTAGACGGGGGGAAGACGTGTTTGACAAATGGGAGGGCCTTAGTGAGGTGTCAGGGACAGGCGAAGAGTAAGTTGTAGATGGAGTTGGAGTTGGGATGTGGAGGAGACCGAGTCGTGCAGTAGTTCATTGAAGATACGGTGGTAGGAATGTGATTAAACTTGCCATCGAATATTGAGTTTTCACTGTCCGTCTACTTCGTGCCCTCTGCTAGCAACCAAGGTCGGTTGTTTCCAATCCCTCTACCTAGCAGCGATACCAACATCTCATACTCTTCGCCCCAATTCCATTTAGACACAACCCCTCTCCATATTTCTAATCTGCAGGATGCTAGATTTCCACATCCTCAATCAGCGCATGCATGTCACCATCCTAGCACCACTTCCACAATCCACTACCTCTACAAAAACCTACAAAACACATACCAAGAAGGAAATGATAGTGGTGATAGTACGTACCGTGGTCTCATTGACGCAATTTAAATCCGAGCACATGTAATAATTCGTGCCAAAGAAGCCATCTCCAGGGACCCTCAGACTGTTGAAAGCATCGTATTGGAAGCAATTTCCTGGTCCCACTGTCAACACGACTAACTCACAAATGATATCTTCAGCATCTAAAAGGGGAACATTCCTTCAAACAGGAGGAGTACCGATGGTAAATAGCGGGTGTAAGTGGAAGATGAATGAGAGATAAATATTAGATATACTGACTGGTATAATCCGGCTTGGACTTCCCCGTCGAAATGTTCTTGGGAGAACAGTCGGCGTCTTTGTACTACCTGACACGCTCGCTGTTAATCAGACCAGGGAGGGCATCGCAGTCGGCTGCGAGCGCGGTGCCGCTGAATGCGGCGCTGGCGATGGAGACTAGGAGGATGGATTTCTGCATATCGAGAGAGCTCAAGAAGGGTTCACCAAAGGTATTTTTGAATATGAGGTATGAGGAGGTATTCTATAGATTGTGTCCTTGTCGTTCCTCCAAAAGCTTGAGATTCCAGAAGTTAAGAATTGCATGATTATAAGTTTCTTCCCGGCAAATATTCCGCGGCGTGTAGTGAGTGATTCTTCTTTTTCTGAACATTCTCACTCAGTAAGACTCTTGAAGGTCATTCAGTAGATGGTTGACGTCTCATAGCCTACATGCGGGAACATACTGCGAGCAGCCAGAATTCCAACCTATCTCGTTGCACCGCCTTGTTTCATCTTTCCTGCAGACATTGCTTGTTCGACCAGCTATGGGACGACAGAGTGCAGTTGATGTCATCTTTGAGAAAACTAGGACGCTGAATCGGATGCCTGTTTAGTAGATCGTTGAATTGGACACGTGATGCGTGGCAACCTTGACGTGGCCGTCGAAGTGTAGTGGTGTAATAGGTGTTTGGTCCTGTATAGCGACGTCGGCGGATGGCTGGTCAGAGGGTTAAACTTTAAACTCACTCGGAAAAGTGTCGAATGATGTGAGTTGACTCTGGAGAGAATCTGTCAAATAATCAATCGAGGAGGAAAGGTGGAACTGATTTACCATATGCTTTGTATTGATATTGGTATTGGTATTGTAGGCATTGGTCTCATCAAATCTATGAGCCTGTTGCAATTGAATGGCGTATCTGCTTGACCACCCCGTTGGTCTCTTGGATCCGTAAATGCACGCTTCTCGAGAGCAGTGTCGAGTGCATTGGCGTAAAGTATTCCACTAACAAGCAGACTGATCTTCTGTGCCGAAATAAGCCAGTGCGATTCCCTGCTCCTCATGGTCTCGTCGAAGTCCCACAACCTCGTCGATAGGTTTCACGAGTTGTCCGGCAGCATTGGTCAATATGGCTTGATTACTTGCTTATGTTCACGCCCTCGGAGGGTCCTTTCTGGCTAGTCCGAGTTACGGCACAGCCGCACCCTCAGGCTCATACCACACCTCCATCATATCCAACCACTCCAATGCAAATGCCGTTGTGATCTTCGTCCAGTCTCTGACTGTGGCCATATCCAAATGTTTCCCATCATCGTCCATGGTGTGCCAGACGTGGGGGAACGGGCTTGGAATAACGTGTAAAATAGGGACACCCCGAGCTAGAAACGGCAAATGGTCGTCGGAAATCATGCCCTTATACATAGCCCCCTCAGTGTCTGGTAGGAATGGATGCCGGGGATTAGACTCTAGGAGCGTGAGGTTGCGCATGCGGGATTCGATGGAAGCGAGGTGGCGATATGCCCAGTGGGTGGTTGGAAAATAGGAAGGTACGGAGGGATCAGCGGAACCGAGGAGGTCGAGGAGGAGGAAGATGCTGATCTGGCGGTTGGGGTTGTGGTATTTGGACATTGCGGGATTCATCGCGGTTTCCCATGATTCCGCCAGCGCTCTACAAAGACGGGGGTCAGCATATAAGCCTGCATAGTAGGGTGAAAAGCTGCATCGCTATGAGCGTACCGTGCGCCGTAGAGCGAGTCCGTATCTGTCCAAGATACAAATGCTTCCTCCCCGTCTAGCAACAGAATTTGGACGCCCATATCCATTTCCACCGACCCTCCTTCATTCAGCGCGGCCATTTCATCGTGCATTTGTGTGACATATTTATCGATGCTCCTGGCAACGTGCATCAACATAGCGCAGGGCGCCGCGCTATCTGTAGCCCCGATGAACCCCGGCGGTTGAAGCTTGCTATCGTAATGCGCCACCAGTGTCAACAGATTCGATTGTCCTGGCTTGACCCAAGGCGGTTCTCTCTTAAACGCCAAGTTCCCAAAAGGTATGTCTTTATTGCCTGTCGCGGGCGTCTTCGCGGTCGAGTTGTGCCACTCAATCGTCCATTTCGGAAGCTCGGTTTGGAAGAAGTCGATGAAGTGCTTCTGCACGATAGACTGTCCGGGCGTGCCGGGCACACGTGGGATAAGAATAGGGGCGAGGAGTTTGCCATTCTCAGGGTCGAGGTCCACTCCGGCGTCGGGGATGGCTTTGAGGAAGCTGTCGGATAGAGGCTTGTATGCGCACGCGAGCGCCACGCTGTAGAGAACGTGTAGCCACAGCATCACGAAGGGTGTCGCGGTTGGAAGTAAACGAATGGTGGCTTTGAGGCCTCGAGCCTGTGAGTTTAGGACATCATCGTGTGAGTAAGGTCAGTGTGAGCGTCGTAGTGTGTGTGGTTGGCACGTTGGAACATTCACCCGACATCCCTTAGTTTCATAGCGTTAGTCGAAACCAAGAGGGGCGTGGATCAACAGCGTCTCAGGCTGCAATTGTAGCAAAAATTGCCGCTTTCCGATGATGTAAAGAGAGCGAATCTAGATTGTTGTTCCAATCTGCATCTCAAGGATATCCCGGAATTCGGTTTTGCTGAGCCAAGAATTGGCACGTGACGTTCACTGTCAGACCGTCCTTAAGTCGACCAGTTGGATATAAATGTATTTTATATGTACTTGACCTCCGCGAATTCCACCCTACCCATAGTTAGGTCGCTAGATCTTAGGAGATAAAAACGAGCAAATTGTTCATCATTTTGTCCTAAGAAAACGAGACACATACGCAACATATTCGTCCGAGCTGTGAACACAAGGAAATAACAAAATCGATACATGAAAAAGCTTCGCAAAATGCCTGAAATCTAGGGGTATCTAGTCTAATGGATCCAGCAAGTGTCCCATGCACATGGGAGTAGTTCTCCAGATGTATACTCTCTTCTCTATGTCCAATTTGTCAACTTAAAAATGTGAAGAGAAACAAAACAATTAATCGCGAAATTCCTCAATGCGAGACCTCATCTTTACCAGCCAAACACACCCAAAATCCAGAGTACTAGCCCAGATCTGGCGTGATTCCTTACACCTTTTCAAAAACCTTAACACCAAATTTCCAAACTTGATCCACCACCAACTTCTTTTCCGTCCCTTCAGCGGCATTCTGCAGATCCAGAACCACCAAATCGGCATCCGCTCCCTCTTTGAGGCTTCCCTTAACGTTCTCCATGCCCAACATTCTTGCCGGAGTCTCCGTAACCGCACCAATGGCTTGTGCCACGCTCGCGCCCGTCCAATTCATAAAATTGGTCACACAATCCACGAGCTGGATACTACTTCCCGCAATCTTCCCATTCTCCTCCAGCGTAAGTAAGGGCCCATTCTTCACGATCCTCGATCCGTTCGTCCAGTCATACGTTCCATCTGGAAGGCCAGAGAGACGCATGGCGTCGGTGACGAGGATTAGACCTGACGGGTGCGCATTGTATGCGATTTGGATCGAGGTCGGATGGAGGTGGATTCCATCTGCAATGATTCCGAAGTAGGGCTTGTCAATCTGGGACGAGGTTGTGCCCAAAAGACCGAAGATGCCGGGGTTTCGGTGGTGCAGTGGCTTCATGGCATTGAACAGGTGGGTTATCATTGTAGCTCCAGCTTTAATTGCGGTGCGCGCGGTCTCGTAGGAGGCGTCGCTGTGTCCGATACTCACGGACATGCCCAGGGAAGTGAGACTCGAGATACATGATAAAGCGCCGTCGAGTTCGGGGGCGAGTGTTACGAGTTTGATGGGCGAGGGAGAGTTTGGATCAAGGTTTGAGGCTCCATAGCACGTTGCGAGGTCGGCAATACCCGAGGAAGCTGTCCGCAGGACGGATATGTTGTGGATGCCATTCTGTTTGGGGCTAATGAAGGGTCCTTCACAATGAGCCCCGAGAGATTCGGAGCCCTTATTAGGGTCGCGAAGAGTCCCGGAAGGCCCGAGGAATGGGAGAGCCTGCTTCCTGTTAGTTTGCTAGGTGGATGTGGAAGTGGAAGTGTTAGGCTTCAGTACTGTTTCGTACACCTCAGGACGTTGCGACGTCAAGGTAGGAAGGTAAGATGTCACGCCCGTCGTAATAAGGCTGCGATTTACACGGGAAACGCCCTTGCCGTAGCCTACAGATTCGTCCTCCGGAATGACGGAAAAGTCGAAGCCGTACGCGCCGTTGAGTTGCACATCAATGAAACCAGGTGCAAGGACGCGGCCGCCTAGATCGATGACTTCGTCTGGTGCAGCACGGTGTTCATAAAGGATTTCTTGTCCGTTTATGATCTTTCCACTGACAGAGCTTATCCAAAGATCATCTTCGACAAGCTTGTCTCCCTTGACCAGAAGGCAATTCGTGAATTTGACGACACCAGTTCCTCGGGGTGGTGTACGATGTCCGTTGATAGGGATAGCAGACGGCATGTTGAATCGTGGTACCAATGATGGGGAAGACGCTTTGAATGATAGATAGTATTGAGATGTTTAGAAATGAAGGGAATGATGGGTTGAGTGCGGTTGAAGCCAGCTCAACAACCTTTGGAAGTAACGAGAGGCTCTCCATACTTTTATTCACAACTGACCTTGTCTACGGATTTGCACTATGACGATACTCGGCTATCACGACCGGAGGAAATTTCCTCTCGAGGCCTCGAGGCAGGCCGTGCCTGAACGCAGCGTTCCTGTTCGCTGAGACTGGGACTTAGCGCAAGTAGGCATGCGACGCGGCGATGAGCTTCCAGGCTCTTGCGCAGCCGGCAAGAGACAGGGCGGTCGCAGTTGCATTCTGTAGGTGGTATCGAGATTACTTCTTTGCAGATGATGGGTGTGTCACCTGGAGGGGTGAGGTACCGATGATAGAGGGTGGCCATAGCTTACGAATAGCGCCTCGGTCCGCAATAATGAATGCTACCGTAGCAGACACGCTTTCCACCACTTCATTGTTAACAAGCCTCTCCAACAAGTCACGTTCAAGCCTCCGCCCGCCCATCACAAACTCGCTTCGCTTCGCGCCCCGACGCCTGCGCAGTAGGCACAGTCGCCAGCCATGGCGAACAAGCCCGATAAGCTGGATCCCGTATGGGACGATCTGGATAGGTATGCCCCGATGCCACTCCTCCTGTCGAACCAAATTCCCATGTGGCAGATCCCGGCTAACCGGTGCATGATGCAGGACTATGGTGGGTCTTTGGCTGAGCCGCCTGTCACTGTGGAGAAGCTAATGTCGTTCCGTAAAGGGACAATTGTTTATGATGGGCTTCGACGGCACCTCTGTCACGCCGCAGATCAGAACGCTCATCGAGAAACACCATCTCGGCTGTATTCTACTGACCGCCAAGAACCTCAAGTGTGAGCTACTAAATATTTTTTTTCTCACGTTCGCTTGAGAGGCTTATTCTGACGTTCCTCAGCCGCCGAAGAAACGACAAAGCTGTGTTACGAGCTGCAGAAATGTGCCCACGATGCAGGACACCCCGTTCCGCTGATCATCGGTATAGATCAGGAGAATGGGGGTGTCAACAGTCTCTTCGATGAAATCTACATCCGCCAGTATCCTAGCAATATGGGCATCGCTGCCGCTGGTTCGACCGACCTTGCCTTTGAAGTGGCGAAAGCAACTGCTCAGGAGATCTCGGCCTGCGGAATCAACTGGATATTTGGACCCTGCCTGGATGTACTAACCAACGCTCGAAACCAGCCCTTGGGTGTCCGCACTGCTGGTGACGACCCCCAGGAAGTATCAGCTTATGGCGTGGCTTTCATGAAAGGCTACAAGGCCGCGGGAATCGCCACCTTAGGAAAGCATTTTCCATCTTACGGCAACCTGGAGTTTCTTGGATCAACTCTCGACGTTCCCATTATCACCGAGTCCCTGGAGCAGCTTAGCCTCAGTGCTTTGATTCCCTTCCGGAATGCCATCCGACAGGGCCTCGATTCCATGATGGTTGGAGGCTGCGCTATGAATTCGGCCGGACTCAATGTCATGCACGCATGTCTTTCTGAGCAAGTTGTGGATGGGCTCCTGCGCTCGGATCTCAAATTTGACGGAGTGGTTGTCTCGGAATGTCTAGAGATGGACGCGCTCAGTCACAACATCGGTGTCGGTGGCGGCACCGTCATGGCCGTCAACGCCGGCTGCGATGTCGTGCTACTTTGCCGCTCTTTCTCCGTACAGCAGGAAGCAATCAAGGGTCTGAAGACTGGCATCGAAAACAACATGATCACTAAAGAGAGGATCTATGGCTCGCTGCGGCGGGTTTTGACCTTGAAGTCCAAGTGCGCTTCTTGGGAAAAGGCCTTGAATCCTCCAGGTATCAATTTTCTGGAAACTCTACAACCTTCACACACCGCCCTCTCGACGAAAGCATATAATGGATCGATCACTGTGGTCCGCGACAAGAATCGGTTACTGCCCCTTACGAACATTCTCGACAGCGAAGAAGAGCTGCTCCTGCTCACCCCACTGGTAAAGCCATTGGCCGCCTCGGCTGCGTCTCGAGTGCTAGAAGAAGCTGCTACTACAGCATCACCCGAACCGGCTACTTGGGAGCGTAATGCCTCGGTCATGAGCGGGGAGCGGGTCTTCCGAGAGCTAGGAAGAGCTCTAGCCAGACAACGAAGCGGACGCGTCCTTCACACGTCGTACACTGCCAACGGTGTCCGGCCAGTGCACGAGAATCTCATCAATCGAGCAAGCGCAATAATCGTGCTCACAGCAGATGCCAACCGGAATCTCTACCAACACGGATTCACGAAGCACGTATCTATGATCTGCAATATGCAGTACACCACCGGGGGCGAGAAGCGAGAAAAGCCACTCATTGTGGTCGCTGTGAGCTCGCCGTACGACTTTGCCATGGATACATCAATAGGCACATACATCTGCACCTACGACTTCACCGAAACCGCACTCAACTCTCTGGTGAAGGTTTTATATGGAGAATTATCGCCTACGGGCACGCTACCGGGAACTATTAGCAAAAGCCAGAAATTGCAGCACTCGAGACAGCACTGGCTGGTTGAGATGTTCAACGAAGAGCGCGACGCTAATGCTCTCGACAATCTCATCACAGCAGTCATCGAGGGCGCATCGCCCAACCAACGTTCAGAACTCTCAAGTGCGACATCGAATTCCTTCATATTACGCCACCCCGAGGTCGAAGAATCGCATTTCGTGGTACGTAATAGCAGCACACAGGCCCTGTACGGATTCTGCTCAACCTACTTCTTCAAATCGACTGGCACTGGAGCCATCGGGGCGCTCTTCGTCGATCCTGCGAGGAGAAAACTGTCGATCGGTCATTCTCTGCACAACAGAGCCATCCAAACCCTTCTCCAAAAGGAAGGCATCAAGCGGTTTCAACTGGGCTCACGACTCCCCAGTATTTTCCTCGGCGTACCAACCGGCCACAATGCGGAGCGAAAGCGTCTGCGATCCTGGTTCGCGAACCTCGGTTGGAACACGGCTCTCTCCCGGCCGGTGTGCAGCATGGTTGCTCGTAATTTGCTGACCTGGTCACCGCCGGATGGCATGGCGAAGAGTCTTGCGGGTGCGGGAGCCGAGTTCGACCTGGTATATGGTTGGGATTACTCGGGTCCGATCCTGGATCATATCAAGACGAGCAACCGCCAGGGATTAGCAGAGGTCTATAAGCTCGCGCTCTCTGATCCTGCGGCCTGCGGTATCATCCGCGCAAAGAGGCCAGAGGATGGTGCGCTTGTGGGTACGGTTGTGCTTTACAACCAGCACTCGCGATTAGCGGAGTACGTTCCTCCGCTCAAGGACCTGAACGAGACTGCGGGCGGCATATCCTCTCCCGTGATATCTCCAGCGGTGGGCGAATATTCGACGCTTTTGCAAGGATTGATCCTTTTGGGGATGCGACAAATCAAAGCGCAAGGCTGCAATGCCTGTCTACTGGATTATGTGAGTGGCGAGTCTGCTGACGATGACGTAAGCTAACATGTTTCGACGCAGATGGATGGCGATGGCAATTTTGACGGATTCTCGGCTATGGGATTTGATGTGCTGCATAATTACGAAGAAGTGAGCTGCGATGCGGCGACGTGGAGTATGATCCCACCAGCTTGAGGTGGCGGTTTTTTGTGTTTCAACGCGAAAAATGGGATTGTACGGCTGGGATGCATGTCATTTGCGATGGAAATCTAACTGGATATGTAATGGAAATTCGGATACCCAGGCGCTAGGTACCTTTATAGGGTGGTTGTATTGTGACCACCGCGCACGCCTAAAATAAGGCAGAAACAGCTATGCTTTGCCTCATGCATTTCTAGCAGATATCCGGAAACTTCTAAACTCTTACTATGTTACATTGGCTAGGGAGAGTGCTTAGGCCAAATCTGAACCTGGGGTTGCCAGACTACACGGGCAAGCACCTGTGGTTGGCAATATTGCTTGGCGAATTTCTCCATGCACCAGCTGTACTTCCGCTTCCAACACCCGAAATTGAAGCACTTCCTTGCTAGTTTTCGAAGAGAGAAGATCCCTGGGACGAGAGACTACCTTGCAAACCGTTGGTATCATGTTGGTGCTGTGGTCAAGAATTAAGTCGTAGTTTCCCTCCGCGTGCGCTACTTTTCAGTCGAGAACATTCGTCTCCAGATCCTCGTCATTCATGATGTCGAGCCGTCTCCTGTGTAGGTAAACTAGAGGGCCTAGTTGCAGTTTGGCCTTCGTGTGCTCCAACTCCATATCTCCCACTGTTAATGAACAATGACCACATTGGTGCCTCGCTCGTTGATCAATGGCTGCTCTGGAGATGCACATGTGGATAGGGGCGCCGGGGTCCTGGAAGATAGCTGCAGCAGTAGCATAAGCAATGTTGCCGGTGGAGGCCCAGACACATACACGGGTGCTGGAGGTCTAGACGTATACAATGGCGGCGGAGGTCCAGGCGTATAGGAAGGCACCAAATTTCCGGGCACCGACGAAAGCGCTGAAGGCATGGATGGTGGCGCCCGAGGTGGTGGTTGACCATGGCCATGGTAATCACAATCAATCTTTCGTTTTGTGGAGATGTATTGGTTGTATCTCAGAACTTTTCCATTCAATGGCAGCATCTTTGCCTTATAGGGGGCTCCCAACGGCGGTTTCGGCGGGAGAGTTGGAGGCGGTGGCGGCAGCCACCTTCTCTTCTTTGCTGGAGGTTTCCCATCCTCCCCGTTCCTTAAGATTGGCGGCGGAGAAGTTCGATCGGGGTGGTCTACTGGCACTGATTGGGGACTTGGACTTGGTTAGCTCTGTTTGTTTCTTGTGGGACGCCGATGGCACTCACTGCGGGCTCATGTTTCCCGGCTACTTCTTGGACTCGGCGCGAATAGGACAGATGGGCACTGGTTATTGGTTGCGTGTGAGAGAGGGAGGCTCGCGTTGTACTCGGCGATCCTTGATCACTGGTCAAGTGTAAAATGGGCAGGGACGGGGAAATCTGCTGCCCCTTTCTGTAATGAGAGCGGTGTAGGGATGTTTCTTTCCTGTTTTCGCTGTAAGAAGTAGGAGGCGCGGGCATAGCTCTTGCCTTTTTACTTGCTGTGACATAGCGACCGTCTCTATAACCACGCAAAGATTTCGCACCAAACCCTCTGCTCCACACCTACCGCTCAAGACCCGCGTCTCGAAATCTTATCAGACACCAGCAAGCACCACTAGGTGTAGTTCCCTGCGACTCCATTTATTCATCCATTCTCTTCTAGTGTCGGATAACTGATATACACGACAGATTTCCCGGCGCCAACACGCATAGCTCAAGCTACAAACTTACCTTGGCGACGGAACTATTTGTTCCTATGCACGACGAGAAACAACACCATTCGCGCCCTCAAACGCCGACGCTGCTTTCTACGACAATCAACCAAGATTATTGGTAAGGCTTGCCGAAGTTCGGGGGCTGGGCAGGCACCGGGAAGGTCGTGCCGAACGATCAAAACTCGAGCGAGATCTCGGAAACTTCCCGCAAGCCTTTCGCTACTGTGTCCTGCAAGTGTGTTCTCTCGGTAGGCTGATGATGCGATGAAGCCAGTCGGGAGAGGCTGGCGGTCGGCCGACGGCCACTTGGCACCGGCTTGAGCTGACAACTGTGGGATGATGCGCAACATGCTGTGATCTGATATCGTCCCGACGCGGTGGCAACCCGGCCACACAGGGAGCCGAAATGTGTTGCTCAACTGATTCAGGCCGTATCTGTTCAGCGCTCTCCTTTCCGAGACAGAGGACAAATGGTAAGAATAAGTGGACAGAAGCGCACGCAGCGGTCCATGGTCCACGACCGTGGAGGTTGGATTAGAGCTGCGTTATTTTTATCCCCGCCGAAGCGTCCTGATCTCCGCTCCACCGCCTCCCCCTTTGAAACGCCACCGACCGACCACCCCACCAACTAACGGGCGAAGGCTTCCAAACGCCTTCGAGAAGAGCCCTGGAGCCCAGGATGACAGGCACGCATCTGGCGAGCGTGAGCGCACGAGACGGGCGGCGGCAGGCCTGTATAGAGTGCAGCCACGGCTCTCTGGACTCCCGTATGCAATCTGCTTCGCCGGGCACCATCCACTGTCTCGCCGGTTTAAACTAGGGCGCCTCGCCTCGCTGAAGCTCCCCCTACCGCCGTCTCCCCCACCTCTCGCCCGTCAAGGGAAGACTTCCGCTCTGCCTGTGATCTCTTCGGGCTAATCGTCGTCGCACACTCGCACAGAGACAGGCCAGACAGCATCTCTTGCGTTGTGCGTGAGCGGCAATACCTAGCCACTGTCTTTCCGGCCATCTAGGGCCGAGTACAGCCTTGAACTGCTGACTGCGCGGCCGTCGTGTGCTCGCTGTTCGCTAGCCCTCCGCACCCCAGCCGTGAACCGCTCGCCCCAGCAGCGAAGCGCATCCTGCTCCCCATCTTTCGAAACAGCACCCGCTCTGTCCAGCGCCATTCGCCAAATCTCTCTCCACCGTTTTCTTGCCTGGCCAGTCCTATTCTCATGAGCGCATGCACTTCTCTACAACCGACGTGCTCCCGGATTCCGCCCTGGCCCTAGACGCGCAACCATGGCAATGGAGGGCTTCGATACGATCACCATGTCCTACTTGGCGCCTTCAATGTCACTACAGAACGTAACCGCAGCGGACCAGCTGTCGGTGCCGATGCTGCCGCTCGACTCTCTCGATCAGCGCTCTAATTACGACGCGGAGACCTTCGCTGGGTAAGTCGCCCTATCGCAATGGCCCTCCACTCTCTGCTGACGCTATTCCGCAGTAGCGATGATGCCACATTCGGAGGGCACGCCATGCAGCATCCTCCGCCGCTGAAGCGCTTTCCGAGTACCTACGAAGACCCTTTTTCAGACGTCCTGAGCGGATACGAGCCCACGATCCATCCCGAGCAGAATGGAGCCCCCGAGAGCCCCAGCATTGAGCGCGACAACAAGCTGCTCAGCTTCTCGCTACCAAATGTCCCGTATGCCATTCTCGACTTTGCGATGCGGCGCGTGTCGCTGTCCATGTCGGCGCAGCTCCACGGCATGTTTTTTCTTGCCGAGTCGCCCTGGGCTACCGCTGGCGATGTGGCGGCACCGCCAACCGAGTTGACCTGCTACCGAAGAAACCTTTTTCAGATAACCGGGACCGTCACCTTACCGCGGAGCCTACAATTCATCATGACCGAGCAGGGTGATCAGATCCCCATACTCGGTCAAGAACTCAGCATTTCTGCAAACGAGTCGCTCGAGGGAAACCCCGTGAAGATCATATCAGTTCCATGGAAGACTCCAGCGAGCAGCACGGCTGCCGTTGAGGACAAGACGGAGAAGGAGCCGCCGGCATACCCACTGGACCTGTCCACCGGCCAGGACATGGATTCGGACTATGTTAATTTCCCCATCAGCTGGAAAAGACTGCAATTTCGAATAGCGACGGCCAACAATGGGCGAAGAAAGGAGTTGCAGCAGCATTTTGTTGTGCGGCTGAAAGTTGTAGCGACTCTGGCGACTGGAGCAAAGATCCCAATCTGCGAAATCCACTCGGGAGCCATTATAGTGCGTGGCCGGAGCCCAAGGAACTTCCAGTCGCGCAAAGATTTGCCCATTAGCGGCGGCGGTAGCACGGCTCGAAAGACCTCGCACATACAGCAGCCAAGCCGAACCTCGACAGGCGACACCAACCATACAAACCATAGCAATGTCCAGAGCAACCACACATCCACCACCAAGCCCATGGATGTTCTGCAGTTACCATTTGACTTCAATCCCAATGATCTGCCACTCTCTCCGGATTTCCTGGACTGGAAGATGCCTGGCGGTGCCATGACGGCCATACCTCATGACCCACCCTCGGTCCAAATGCATCCCATGACCCCATATGCACAGTCGACCCCAGATCTCTCTCGGAGCGCACCACCGCCGCAAAGATCATCCCTAGCCCCGGTAACGCTGTCGCTGACAGAAGACGACCCCAAGAAGTCAGAATCGCCATCAGCAGAACATGCAAAGAAAAGAGCGACACCAGCACGGCCGCCGTCTTTCTCCCTCAACCTCATAAGCAGTCCGGACGAGAGTGCAGACCTTTTGTACGAATATTTCCCCCTTGGTCTGGATGATTGGATGCCTCCGGTCGATGCTGTTTATCGTCCACATGTTGTTCATCATACGAATCTTCCACAAGACCCGAAGGTGCTTTCTTCCAAGAGCAAGTCGAAGCGGTACTTTTCCGATGCGTGGTGAATGTTTTTTCCAATACCCTGTGCGCTCTATTTTCCTTTCTTGCTGCTACATCGCAGCATCACGGCCGCAAAAGGAGGTTTTCGATTGATATTGATATCCAGATTTCCGCGCTATGGGTTGTGCGGATGCATACCAAGCTCGGACCCGGACACCATCATTTGATTGTGCAAGCGGATGAAGGGTCGATCGCTGCATCTGTGTCTATCCGGGTATCGTACGTGGAGTGCGCATGTTTGTTCTTGGTGAAGGTTGTGCAGGAATTCGGTTCCTGCTTGAGGTTGGGCATGCGAGGTTTCTGCCAGATCGGGGGTACGATGCGACTCTAGAACCCGTTTCGCTCGCATATTCCGGCTGCGGGCAAGAAACTTCATTTCTAGGTAATGAAAAAGTTCATTGGATCTGAGCCCTCATCTGGATATTTCGAGTAGCAAGAGAAGGACGACGAAAGAGACCTCAAGCCTAGTGGAAAGCGTCAACGGAACCCAGACGAAGGAATCGAAGTCCGGAGTGTTCGGCTGTCTCGATTTATTAACGAACGCGTACGCAATTTATGCGCCACTTCTGCCCCGGCATAAGCAGAAGGAAACGAATGTCACCATCTTTTATTCTGTCCTGGTATCTGGGTCTAATTTTGGGGGTTCAGGGTGGGTTTGTCCGTCTCACCAATGGAAGGCGTTAGGGCTAGGAACTGCTTGGGAAACTACAACGTGTCATGTGTTTGGGGAAATCTTGGGGATTTCATTTCTCGATTTGTCGGTATCACCTTGTTCAGTTACAGTACCATTTTTTTTAATTCTGTCCGTCGGTTGGTCTCAATGATGGATGGGGAAGGAATTGCGAATCATGCACCACCAGCATTATATCCCCCATCTTCTTAGCAAGCAGATTTTAGTATCTTTATTGGATATCATGTCACATCTCTGTCATCCTCGTACGTATCTCTCTCGCATCTGACATTTCCATCAGCATGCAGGATCATCACCGACAGAGGTGCCCCCCGGTCTGGTCTGCTGCTACCTTCCTCTCTCATTGGCTCCGGAGGCGAAAAAGCACGAAAGACATAACAATTTGCACGCATTAACTGTGGAGTTTACCTGTTACTATACCGACGTTCCATCCTGGATGAAGTTTCGACCTCAGAATTCGGTTCCAGGGATCACGTTTTGCTTGGCGCACCCATTCTTCGAGGGTTGGCCACGAATCATTTCATCATACAGTCTTCACGAACCTGTTCAGCATTCAGGTCAACGAAGTAAGTCTTCCGAGGCGATGATCGGTAGATGTAGACGTGGCATTTTCCGGAATCCGGTCGGCGTCAGTTTTGGCGCTGTGGTGGTATGTGTAGGTAATGAGTGGGCGAGACGACACCACCCACCAAATGGTCGGCCGCGATGCAACGTAACATAACATGTCGAACAGCTGCGAGTGAGGGCTTGTTGGCTGCAGAGCGAACGCCCCGGATGTCTACCTACGAACGAGAAACGCGTTATCTGATGATGCGAGCCGAAAGATTATCCGGATGCGGTTATTGATGGGGTTGCTTGGATTATCATATTATATCGTGATTTCGTATTCGGGGTGGTGGACTAGGCGGGTTTGTGGAGTGCGTGTGGCTAACGTCTGGTTGGGTTGGTGTATTCGATTGCTTTGTCACGGTTCTCATGTTTCCCTTTCTTGTTTTGCTTCACTTTTCGTGGACTCGGTTTGTGTGGTGTGGTGGGCAAGAGAGTGGGCGGCCGGGTGACTGTTGTCTACCATACTCCTCTTGCCGTCCATCAATGTGCTCGATCTGAACTATCATGAAATGCCCCATACCCCCTTCATTCTATTGATATCGTATGGAGAATGAAGGAATGTATCATCGTCACAGCTCGGCGGCCCGACTCAGGCTGGGCATTTCGGACGCCACTTCCTTAGCTAGACTCCACTTCACAGTGCCATTCCGGAATCCAGACCATGGCATGCCTCCATTCCTCGTCTGCGCCGCTCGTGTTCGTTTTTGCGTTTGTCTAGCGCACACCCTCGCTACACTCCACTGCACTCAACACTATAATACCTACATACACTGATGACTATACACGACACGGGTGACAGCGCGTTGGATGTATGGCGTTTATGCATGCATGCAACAATGCCATTATGGGTGGTATCGCGTCCTGGTCCTGGCTACTAGTTATTGTTCACTCCACTCAATCTACTACATGACTCCTATCCTTCCAACTAACGCACGCCAACAAACACCTCTCGTGCTAATTTCTGCAACGAAATAATGCCATTGTAGTATACCGTATGCATCCCCGTGCCTGCTATCCTGTCTGCTATTGAACGCCACCCATTGAACGCTATCTATTCCGGAAATAGGATGGATGGATGGATTGCAACAATACAATGCCATTGTCGTGTCGTGTCGTGTCGCCGTTTGTCTGACTTGCGACCGATATCTTCGCAGGTCGGTAATTCGGTCGGTCGATCGGTCGGTCGGTCGGTCGATCGGCTTGTTGATTTGTCCGTCGGTGGGTTTGAGGTGAATGGTCACGAGTTCGTGGGTGTGAATGTGAGAGTGATGTGAAGAAACGCTTCATTCGTTCGCTGTCTGGGGTGTGATACGGGAGCTAGATGTGCATACTTGAGGGGATGACTATACATGATTATGCTGGAAATCGAGAGCTTGACGGAGGGAGGGGGTTGAACGTATGCTTGTGGGTCAGACAATTGCTGCTACCATCTTCCCTGCCCCTCCGGGAAGCCTGAGAGACAGAGAATGAACCAGTGACGCATATCACAATCTCATGCGTTGCGAAGTTCTCCACAACAGAAGAAACTCAAAGAATAGCTCAAATGTATTTCTGATTTTCACCCAAGCCAAAGACTCAGGTCTACCCCAGGGCAGGCACCCTAAAGACAGACGCCAGAGGGAAGCGGATTAAGTCCTTCCCATATGCAGTGATGAGATTTTCCTCGGTCTGCCAAACAACAAAAAAACGCCGCGTAACAACATGACGACGGTGATGATGATGACGATGCTCCTTCTTTCTTTCCACACAAAATTGAAACTCCGGAGTTCAAAGCAGGGAGTGAGAAGGGCTAAGAGGTGAAAATCGAAACGATGAAAAGCTGGGCTGGGGAAAGGTAAATGTTCCCCCGAGAGAAAAAAATGCGTCTCCAGCATGTACAGGACGTCCAGTGACCAGAACCAAACCCCTCAACCAAATCAACTCAAAAGGGTATAAAACAGCACTCACACAACAGCTTCGCAACTCTACCTATTCGGAATCATGCCGAAGCCTCGAGAGTCGACACCGCAACCGCGGCGCCAAAGATCGCTGACTCTACCGCCACCTCGAGCGCAATACTCCTCGGTTCCGCGCCACTCAGCGTCGTCAACTCGTCCAAATGACTCTGACACAACTCTCTGAATAGTGGGTATTTCTCGATGACCGACCCATTACACCCAATCGCTAGTCTCCCAGCAGACTTTGGCGTCAGGCCCTCGGCCGTCGTCCTCAAATACCACAACGCATGGATGCCTGCCGCGAGATACGCAGCCGCGCGATGAGAAACAAGTTGCGAGACGTGGCGGACAAAGGTAATATCATTGTAAGTCGGCGGCTTCGAGCACGGATGTCTCGACTCGAATATCGAAGTCGCCTGCGTGAGGTTCTTCGACTCGTCGAGTTCCATTGCGGCCAGGGTTCCGGTTTCAAATGAGTACGGTTCGTCGAGTTTCTGTGGGAGTTCGCCGCTGAAGAGGCCTGCGGTTTTGACGGCGTCGACGATGATGAGACGGACGATTTCTCCGAGATAGCGACCGCTGATGAGGTGCTCAAAGGGCTGGAAGTCGGGCTTCACGTGTGTTTCGTTGAGGTAGTCGTCCCATTTTGTGGTAGGGAAGACATTTTTGCCGAACATGCTGAGTTCGGTATTGACAAGGACGTGGGAGGCCTCGTCGAGCCACTTCTGCGGGTAGCCGTGGAATTTGGACGTTGCGAGGGCTTTGGTGGGTAGGTGTACTGCGATGTTGAAGCCAGTGCCCAAGATTACTGCGAAGCGGGTCGACGGGTCCTCGTAAGCACGTGACAGTAGGGTGGCAGACGAGTCATTGACAATTGAATCCATATGTACGGGGAGATTCTAGACGTCAGGGTAAGCATTGCGATAATGCTGCTCTTTAGTGTTCGTGCTTACACGTTTTCTACATGGAGCCATGATCAGCTCACTGAGGTCCTCGCCTAGGAGGCCTTCTGTTGCACGAAATCCTTTGCCCATATCCAATAGGTTCCCACTTCGAATGGAAGTTTGTCTATAGACATGTTAGCTTCGTTTTGGTATCGGATTTGGTGTAACTTACTCGACTGGGAAAGACCAAGCCAGGCCCATGGGTAACGATGTGGCACCATTGATCATCTTCACTTGAGGATCCGAAATAGCGCACTCGATCTTCTCGGCCATCCAGTCAAAGAAAGCATGCCCTCGTAATATTCTGACAGAATTGTCGATTGTGTAGCTCTTCATCGTCACTATGCGCATGCTCTTGGACCCCGGTTGCTTCCCCGTCAATTCCACCACAGCAACCCGGAACGTGGAACCGCCCACGTCAAGCGCCAAATAGGTGCCTTGCTCGAGCCCGGTTGGCAGTTTGTGGTTATAAGAAGGCAGCATGCATATGTTGCTCGCCTGTAACTTTGGCGCGAACTGCTCCTGCAGCTTTCCGGACATTGCAAGGAGCTTTGCAGGCTCGAGTGGAGCCTCGAACAGACGTTGAACTTCACGCAACAGGTCGTCCATGGTTCGGTCGTAGGTTCGCACTGCACCTGCAGCATCTCCTCGCACCCGTTTTCGAGATGGTAGCCTGAACGCCGACTGAATGAGCGAGGGTAGCATGGCGATGCGCTCGAGAGCCGCGAGCAGGCTCTGCCAGAAGTCGAACATTGGCTTTACAATTCGGCGGCGGAGGCGGCCCACTGGGGGGACGGAGAGGATTGAGGTGTTGTCGCGAACGCAGTCAGAATCCGGTGGGAGCGTCATGCGGCGGCTTTTTGAAGACGTTTCAGGACAAAGAAAGTCTTGGGAAGGGGAGGACCACTGGGTAGACTGGGACAAGGGACAGCAGATGATGTTTTATTGATGGTGACAGCGGGGCTAGGATGTTGCGTGGAGAAGTTGTTTGCAGGCCAGTATATCAGACAGGTAGTAACTAGAGGCCAACAAGATCTCCGGCACCTAGTGGACCGTAATGCACAGAAATTTCAGGCGGGCCGGTGGCATTTGACGACCGATGTCGCAAACGGCCCTGAAGCATGGTTGTACGGGCTGGTGAGAATATAGGAGAGGGTTGTATCCGCTAATTCGAGCGTACCTAGGAAAATCCTCCGGCAGGTGGTGCGCAATGCCCGCCGCTGAGGCACGGCAGACAAGCAACGTAAGGATGGGCTGCGGGGGTCTGGAGAGGGCGAGAGGGATAAAGCGGCAGTACAGCAGGGCAAATGGGTCAAGGGAGCGGTACTGGCCGGCAGCAGACACTCGTCCAGTGCCCAGCAGCAAGCCAGGCACGGCGTGGAGCTGGACTATTGCTCGCGATAGGAACGCATGGATGATGATGGCGAACTTGCTGCTGGTCAGTGGTGGGGTCTTGGGGATGTTTCGTGACGGCCATGCTACCGTTACCTTCGCTGCAAACGCTAGCCCGCATCAGGCAAGAAGGCCTAGCCGAAACCAGCACCACAGCAGTGGGCATCAGCACGCCCCGTCAGAATCCATGATTCAACCAGATTGGCGTGCGAATTGGCCGGCGAATGGCATGGGCGATTGATCGCCTGGATGCAGATTATCAGCTGCAACCACAATCACAGCCGTCGCATTCTGGATATTGGGAGTTCTGGGATGCTACATATGACACCATGGGAGCAGATAAACCTTAGCTGTGGCGGACGGGATCTAATCGTGGAGAGTTAAGATAAGCCCTTCGGAGCACGTGCCCGTTCCGCGGGAAAGCCAAGCCTACAGATCTACGATACAGTTGGCGGCGATTGCCCGCTTGGGCTTGATTCGCCGTCTCCACCTCAATGACCTCAACTCCGTTCAACGTTGTCCGGCAGTGCAATCTGGGAGAAGCTGTTGGGCATGTATCCGAGACGTTCGCCACCCCATCATGGCGCCGCATCTCACGTCCGCTTTGGGGGAACCCTGACCCTGCATGCCGAAGGAAGCCAAAAACGAAACGAAACGGACCCGGCTCGGGCAATCCTGCATTCCTTGCTGACAACACCTCGACGCACCCCGCGCGTACAACATTAGTGTCACCAAACAAGCTACAAGTACCACTCGCCTCTTGGTGGGGGATGCTCGATCAGATCTGTCATGTGTTCAGAATCCGGTGAGGCCAGAATGCACTGGAACGCCGGAGCTCGTGAAGAATGCTTAGTTTTGCGATGAGGAAGACCGGGAAGGCGACTGTCATCACGCCCATGTAGCAGTCGCTCACCTTGCGGCGGACCTCTCCCGTTGCATGTTGCACTCACGCCGTGTCGATAGTTTCAGTCGTTAGAGAATCATACCACACCAGATGCGGAATCTAGAACTTACTGAGTGGGACCCAAGAATGTCGACGTATAGCCAGGGTGGGAGCTTGCTAGCGGCTGCGTTAAGAATTGCGGACTATCGTTCCCGACAATCAATCGGGAGATAGGGAGTCTGGGATTACAAGTATCATCAGCCCCAATCGGCGATATTATCTCGATTGCTCCTGACCTCCGGGTCACGATTTCTGCCAGCATTCCAGAGCTCCAGCGTCGTATGGCGGAAGTGAGGTGCCACACTGACAAGACCGAAGTGTGGCTGGTTCCTGTACACGTAAGCTCGCAGGTGAATGCATTTTGTCTCAGACATTCAGGCCATTCAAATGGTATAAGCATTATGGATTCGTGACACGAGAGAAGCACCGCAGACACGGTAACACCCGACTCCGGAGGCTCCGGTTCAATGTGCCCACGCTAGACATTAAAAAAAGGGGATATCGTCGAAATCGCTGTAGACATGGCTCAATGCTGTGATGGTTTCCCAATGCAGGCTCCATATTCTGCCGAAACACAATTACAACAACAACCGGGCATGAGCCGGGAAAGAAGTATTAAGAAGGACATGTACTTGCTCAGAACACCTCTGACCCCAGGTCATCAACCACAACCCCGATAGTCCAGAGCGCTTAATGTGAGGGAAGTTTGAAAGAATTCGGCATCTGAGCCAGGCACAATCTTACCACCTAAACCTTCTCCCCGAGGTGGTCTCCGGCGGGGAGAACATGTGCCTTGGGGGCGACCTCCTCCTTGGTTTCATCGGTGAAGGCAAGATCCTTCTCCAATGAGACGGTGTCTTCGACCTTCAGTAGGATGACCGGTAGAGCGATGAGGAGACTCCCACTGAGCAAAGCCCAGTTGGACGCAAACATGTTCATGTATGGAATCTTGACATCGTCAAGTCTCCAAGTGACTGCAGAACCGGCAGATTGGATGCCTTTGTAGAAACCGGCGAAGTTAGCCAACTTCCTTCCGTTATTGGTCAAAGCACCCATGAACCTGATATTTGTTAGTATTGCATTGGCAGTCGCAAGCCGAATGTTGGTAAACTTACCAGTAGACGCAGGTTTGCCAAGCAGCATCAGTGAAGCCGTAGAACATGTAAAGAACGAAGGGGCCGCCGTAGCCTGGATCGGTCCAATCCTTCTTTTTGTTGCCGCTTCCCTCTGCAAAGGTATCACGATTGTAGGTCGTCTGGAACTTGTAGCCACCACCCCACACCACCATGATCAAACAAAAGAGAGCTGCCCAAGCACCCTTGGCACGCATGGTACGACGGAAGCTTTTCGAGTCGAGGGCAAACCCAAAGGCATAAGCACCCACAATTTGCATGAGGTAATAGACGACACCGTTCAGGGCGCGCGTGCGGGTGTTGAAGTAGGCAGAGTTCACCTCGGAGAAGTGGTAGACATAAAACCAGTTGGAGGCGAAGAACATGGGGAATAAGGCAACAACCCAGGGATCAGACTGGATTGTCTCCCAGAGGCCCAAAAACTCCGATTTCCAGGAGGGGTGCTTCATGACAATGACCTTGGAGCCGTCGTGGCGAATGATGTCCTTGGCATCAACAAGCGTCCACGCCAGGCAAGCTCCAATAAAGGTCAGAATAAGGAAACCGATATATGTGCCATCATTAACGGAGCTGTCGGTGGTTGTGTGCATGTTTTGCCCGAGCGGAATCTAACGGCGATTGTTAATAGAAAATTATGGCGCAAGTGGCAAACGGTGACTTACCAAGCTACCGATGACGGCGCCCAAATTGAAGATCATCCAGAACCAGGAGATGTATCGTCCTTTGGAGGCTTCCGGGGGGTAGGACATCATAATTGCACCCTGGGCACACCAGAGTAGGCCAGCGCACACGCCGAGAAGAGCTCCGGCGAAGACGGCGAAGGGAATGTTCTTGGTGTGGTTGAGGCAGAGATAGGAAGCGACATAGACGGAGTAGCCAATTCCTCCAAAGGAAAGCGCGGTCCGGATACCGAGCTTGTTGGTGAAGGTTCCAGCGAAGAAGCCCACAATGGAGAAAGTCGAGTAGAGAGCCATGTTGCCCTTGTTGTTTGCGCTGTGGTCCAGCTGGCCGCCGCCGCCCATCCCGTTGAGGGCATTGAACATACCCGGACACAGGAAGCAGACCAGGGCAACAATGACGAGCTGCACGGGTGGAGAGGCATACCAGGGAAAGGTGTAGCCGAAGAGCCTCAGGCGCTTGTATTTCCAGGAATTGGGGAGCTCCAAGGTGCCCGTAGGCTCGTTGAGCGAGTGTTCGGTGGGCGTGCCCACGTCGTGGGAAACATCGTGGGAAGGCGCGACCTTGTCGTCTCCAGGGACTGACATGATCACGGATGCGGTTGCGGTCCTGGAGTGCACAAAGGGATCACGTACGTGCGGGTCCTTGAGGAGTCGATCCTTGCGGATGGTGTTTGCAAAACGAACCGCTGCAATGGACGAGTGGGGAAGGGAAGGGCCGAGTGGAGTCTGGCGATAATATAAATATTTCTCGACTGAGCAACGGCACAGGGCAGGAGCGAGGACCGGCTCCTTGGAAGGTCAGCAGGGCCATTTTAAGAAAGGGTCGCCGGGACCAGCATGCACAGGAGCTGTGTGGGAGCTATCCTGGTTGGGCGATAATGCAGGCAAGAACTCGTCGCGCAGCACGCGACGCTCCGGGGTCTGGGATTCAGCCCCGAATGGCGGTCGTTATTGATGCTGTCCAGGGCCGGTCCTGTTGGTGGACGCCGCCAACAGCACTCAGCCGCTCAGCGAACATGGAGCGCCGGCAGCGTGCAGGAGCACTCTTGTTCGGGAGGCGTTTGCATTTCGGGTGAGACTGCGAGCGGCGGGGAAAGTGGAGGGTCTGGCGTCGCCGGATTTTGAAACCTTTGGAGTCCAGCCAATGGCCAGCGAGGAGGGCACGCGAGTATGCAAATCACGGTGGTAAAGATACGCCCCCCAGCCACGCTTGCAACGGTGCCGTTTCTCGGATATAGATGTAACCCAAAACCATATCCTGCGTGCATGCCTTCTTATCGACTTCGACGAGAGGCCATCGCAGGGTATCGTGACTACTCGAGCTCCAGATGCTCGTTATGCCTTCATGGGCAATTGTCTCCGGCCTGTCAGCGAGCTAACTCCCGTCGTGAGATCGTGCTCCTGACACCTCATGTCGCCGTAGCATCAACGACGACCCCTCAGATAGGCGCGTTGTACCACCACGTTCACCTCGCTGTCCATCGTCGTGCAGCATGAGACCACCCATTTTGCCCCGCAGGGTACCGCTCTCCATATGCGGTAAGATGGCGAGGCACACGGGGAGTTCAGATTTGCGCGAACAATCGAGTCTGGAAACCTACCCGCTCTCGACCTAACAAAGAAGACCCTGGATGGGCGTGGTCCAACACAGAACCCGAGAGGTGTGGCGTGAATCCGTTGCTCTCTCACTGATATATTCCCCCGTCCGCCTAGTAGGACAGCATCCTCACCCGACCCCAGCTGCTCGCAAAAACATCTGGAAGCACAGCACACTGATACACTCACCATGTATGCATGCAGCCGTCTATCGGTGTCCAGGACTCAGCGCTTACCTCTTGCAGGAGACTGATCATCAGAGACGATGCGCAGAATGCATCCAAGTACATTGCGGACTACATTATTGGTACGAACGCCCTGCATGTGCCACAGGAGCCAACATCAACTAATACTGAATCCCAAGAACGCATCAACACCTTTGATCCATCGCCGGAGAAGCCTTTCGTTCTCGGACTTCCCACGGGGACAAGCCCTGTTCTAGTCTACGAGAATCTCGTCCAAAGATACAAGGCCGGCGATATTTCATTTCGCAATGTGATCACCTTCAATATGGTACGAATGTGCTCGAGCTGCAAAGTTTGCCCCTTGCCTGCTTGCCTGTCAAGGTGGCACTGCATAGAGGCTGTGAAACCGTGAGCAAAGGACTGACCACTCACAGGACGAGTACGTCGGGATCTCGCGCGAACACCCGGAAAGCTACCACAGTTTCATGTACAAGCACTTTTTCTCGCATGTAGATGTGGATCCGGCCAATATCAATATCCTGAATGGGAACGCGCCAGACCTTGAGGCTGAATGTCACGAATACGAGGAGAAGATCAAGAAAGCCGGCGGCATCGAGCTGTTCCTGGGCGGAATAGGCCCTGACGGCCACATCGCCTTCAATGAACCAGGATCCAGTCTCAAATCCAGGACCCGTGTCAAGACCCTTGCTTACGACACCATAATCGCCAATTCGAGGTTCTTTGGCAATGACTTGTCCCAAGTTCCCAGGATGGCGTTGACGGTCGGTGTAGGGACAGTGTTGGATGTAAGGGCATCCCCTTCGAAGTTTCAAACAATGGCTAACAAATCAAGGCACGAGAAGTGGTCATTATCATCACCGGTGCCCACAAAGCACTTGCGCTCCAGAAGTGTATCGAAGGTGGCGTCAACCACATGTGGACCCTCTCAAGTCTTCAACTGCACCCGCATCCTATGATTGTCGTTGATGAAGATGCCACGCTCGAGCTGCAGGTCAAGACTGTCAAGGTAAGGTTTCCCAGACTGTGCCGCACGCCATTGCCTGCTTATAATCCCACAGTACTTCAAGAGTATTGAAAGGGTCGCTGAAGAGAGCGGGTTCCGTCAAATGTTTCCCAAGAAACGAGACTCACTTGTCGAGGACCAGATCCTCCTTACTCCGACTCCACAAGCCAACGGCGCCAAGCTCGACGTCCCCAAGATCGATATTTCACGCTCCTCCAGCCCAGTCCTTGAGGCTATGAGCTCTCGTATTTCAGACTCGCAAAACACCCTGGACGCGAATGACGACCCACAACTGCTCTCGATGAGCGCACGCGTTTCCAATTAAAGAAGTGGAGTTCAGAGGGGCCTACGGGATAGGTGAACGCACATTCGTTTCAAGCGGCAGGATTCGCTTCACCCTACGTATAGCCATATCACAACAGATGATGGTCGTCCGGTAACAATTTGTCGACGTTGGATGGTGCTGTTTTGAGTACACTGAAATTTCTTAGTATAGAATGGTTGAGATTTCAAAGGGCCAGGATTTATATGATGAAATGACGGGATGCATTGTGTTGATGAACGATCTGTTAAGCATAAGATACCCGTACACGTATGGTTTATACGTATACACAGCATGTATTTGTTTGTATCACTATTTGTATTTGTATGTATTACTTTGTAACACTATTTGTATATGTTTGCATTTGTTCGTGTTCGTATCGCATATTCTTCTGGATTTTTGGTTCGTAGTTTGTGATTCCGTTGCCATTAGGTTACTCTAGTCCGAGATGACGTATTGTGGAAGTACTGACTGAATGGATCGGAATTTCAGAATTTCAGAATTAAAGCCATAGACTAGCAATGGCTTTTTCAAATATAGATGCAGTGAATGAACCAATCTCCCAGCAAATGACCTTCCCGGACGTTATTCCAGAAAGGCAGGCGCACGTGCGTTGACAATGGCATGAACCTTGAATCGGGTGCGGGATGCCGAGGTTCCCAGCCTCAACCGGGGAACCTTTAGGAGCGCGCCTCCCCTTCTTGCGGATGCCCTCAACAACACCTTGCGCAAGCATGGTCCTCGCAATTGGCAATTCAACCAAACACATCTGTCGAAATGTCGACCTCCGGCGCCTCCCAGTCTTCCTCTTCGACTGGTAAACCCGAGCGAATCGATCCAGTCTTGCGCAACGCGTTGCGCTATACCATCAGCCCAAGGGAATATCAGCTCCTCCACCAGTATCTCCTCTCCCGAGCACCAGCTGTGCGCAAGCGAACACCTACTCCTCGAAAATACGATGCTATCACTAAAGGGCCCGACGACTATAATGCCGCTGCGATCCGGGCATCCCTTAGACTGGCCGTCGTGACGTTCTCAGGGCTGAAGGCGTGGGAATTGATTAGCACCAAGCTCCTGGCACGAGGGACGGCGAAGAGGTATTCCTCACTACCTCCCTGAACTTACAAGGCTGTGCTAATCCGAATCATCCAGACCAACACGCGCAACAGCCGTCTGGAAGTCCACCAACGTTCGCTTGTCATGCTCACTCTCACTCATCCTACTCTTCCACCGCCTGCTTCGCCGCTTCTTCACCCGACTTCGCGAGAGTCTCCTCACCAATGATGCGAAAGCCTTTCGTCGCCGAAATCCCCGAATATCCAGGTCCCTGACGTCCCGGATCGCCCCAGCAATTGGCTCTAGCTTGGCTGGCTTCTTCCTCGCTGTTTACCCCGGAGACCAGCTGCGAATCACTATGGCGATATACGTCTTCACAAGAGCATTGGAGTTTTGCTACAACTACCTAGAAGAGTTAGGATATTTCCGCAACAGGCCGTCTTGGTTTGGATCCTGGATGCTAATGCCGGTCGCCTGCGGACAACTTCTCCACGCATTCGTGTTCGATCGAGACTGCTTTCCAGAATCCTATGGGAAGTTTATCATGGGGAATTCGCCCGAATACATTAGGAAGAGGCCAGAAAACCACCCCCAGAGCGCTCCATACCCCTCCACCTTGGACATCGTGGATAGCTTGGCCGAGATCTCCAGAATGCGGTGGCCGCCATTTGTCTCGCCAATTATGTTCCCAGTGAATAAAACTCTCCCTAAGACGCTCACAAGGATATCACCAATCACTTCTCCAGCTCATCCAGCGATCAAGTCACTCTCTTGTGCCTTATTACATCCGAACGATCCGTCATGCATGAGAACTTATATATCCTACTGGATCCAGGCCTTCCCAAAGGTTGCACGATTCTTCACCATCATCTTCGCTGCCTTGAGCGTTACCAAATACAAGGCATTCTTAAAATCCCCCATCTCTGTGATCAACAAGCTTGCCAAGAGTATCCTTCGCATGAGCGTCTTTATATCAGGAGCAATCGGGACAAGCTGGGGCTCGATCTGTCTATTTCAGCATATATTCCCTCGCACATTCCTTCCTACTCAGAGATGGTTCTTGGGAGGCTTTTTGGGCGGAATGTGGGCATTTTTGGAACGTAAGAGCGGACGGAGCAACTTCATGTACTCGGCCCGTTTATCGATCGACTCGCTGTGGAAAGTCGGTATTAAGAGGAAGTGGTGGCGTGGTGTTAAGAACGGGGACGTGATGCTGTTTGCATTGAGCTTGGCAACTGTGAATGTGCTGTACGAGATTTCTCCCAAGTCGGTTAATAGCGGCGTGGCTCGGAAGGGCTTGGGTGTTCTTCGGGGAGAGGGCTGGGTGGACAGAGCGGCGCTTCCTAGGGAAGGGAAAGAGAAGGAAACTGAACCCGAAACGGCTGGGCAGTGAGAAGGTTGGTGTTTTTTATTGATGTGTGTACGGCCTTTGTTGTAATGAGTAATGATCGGGGATCACGGTATTGGGAGGTATATTGCATGTATGTGTATCTAGCTACAGGACTGTAAGTGTGATAAATTTTGAAATTTCGACTACTGCATTTTTCGCTCATTACCACCTCGGAAATATTTTCAACCCTTAGAAGCAAGTATAGACAGATGAAGGTAGTACTAGGTGACCTGCCTGATACCTAACTTGCCAAATTTCTAGTCACGTGTAGCCCCACTATCGGATGATCTGATAAACCCGCTCCGAAACAAACAACTTAACCCGGGCGTCCCCATATCCGCTTCCACCACTCCACACAAATAATTTCTTCCCGATTCTGCAGGCCAGAGAGTCCGAAATGTCTTCCGAACCCGGAAAGCCCTCAACCGGCGAACCCAACATCGGAGTCACCAATGTCGGCGACCAAGCCGCCGACCTTCTCGAAAAGCAGGAGCAAGCCGCAAAGCAACAGAAAGAGTCGGAACCAGAATCTGGAACCGGAGACAAGGACAAGCAAACTAAAGACGCCCCTTCAGCGTACGTAGCGCCGGAGACTAAGGGTCAAGATTTTGGCGAGGAAAAGAAGACGGAGGATGCTGGGGGTTTAACGTGGCCGGAAACGGGACCTGATCACCCGCTTACTAAGTTCTTCGAATCGGTGCCTGAGCTTACTGAAGAGGCGGGATATGATGAGGTTTATGGGATTCAGTTGAGGAAGGAGGACCCGTTTCGGACGAAATTGATTTTGCAGAAGTTTTTGAGAGCGAATGCGGGGGAGGTGGAGAAGGCGCGGGAGCAGTTGGTTGGGACGTTAAAGTGGAGGAAGGAGTTTGATCCCGTCAAGGCGATGAGTGAGAGCTTTGAGAAGGAGAGGTTCGATGGCTTGGGATATATCGTTGAAGTCGACGGCGTACCGGAGAGTGCGAATAAGGTGGATACCGCGACGTTTAACATTTATGGCGCGGTGAAGGATAATAAGAAGACCTTTGGGGATCTGGATGGGTGAGTAGGGTCATTTGCTTCTATTTCCACGCATGCAGGTTGGGTATTCTAACACGAAGAGCAGGTTCCTCCGTTGGCGGGTCGGCCTCATGGAGCGCTCAGTTCACAAGCTCGGACTCTCCACCGGTACAAGACCCATTCCAGACTTCGGCCAAGGTCCCGATCCATATCAAGGCTTCCAGGTCCACGACTACCTTCAAGTCTCCTTCCTCCGCATGGATCCAGGTCCGTCCCAATGCATCCCCTAATTCCCACCCCTTATACTAACTGCTCGTCAGATGCAAAAGCCGCTTCCAAGAAAACCATCGAAACCTTCCAAAAATACTACCCCGAAACTCTCTCACGAAAGTTCTTCGTCAACGTGCCCCTAGTCATGGGCTGGCTGTTCGCCGCCATGAAACTCTTCGTTGCAAAGGAGACAGTCAAGAAGTTCACTGTGCTGAGTTATGGCGCGGATCTGGCTGGAGAGTTGGGCAAAGGGGTTCCAAAGGAGTATGGTGGTGAGAAGGGCGAGTTGAAGGAGGTTGGTGAGACTATGGGTTAGAGGTGCTAGATCGCAGAGTTGTGGTGAAGGATGGTCGTTTTGCGAGTGATGGGTGGAGGAGTGTGCTGGAGTAATTTGTGTTTGGGGGCAGTATACCAAGAGCACATACTTAATTAGATGAAGGAGGGGTCATCTACACGCTCGTGGCCGAGGAGGTTGCTTGCCTACTCAAGCTTGTTAATGTCCCGCAGTAAGTATACAATATTTTACTTTTTCTGAAAAGAACTAGTCTTCTTGGTTGAAAAAAGAAAGCACATACAACGACTTCTCCGCCTCCTCTCCCGTCTTCCCACACGAAATCGTACAATCAACCAACAACCATGGCCGACCCACTCACCATCACGGTCAGTGTTACTAGCCTAGTATCCCGCATCGGCTCCACCGCCGTCGCCATCTGAAACTTCATATCCGACTACCGAGAAGCAAGCCAAGACCTCCGCCCCGTGTCGACGGAGTTGCCCGCCGTTCGCAGTATCCTCGAGAGTCTCCGAGATGAACTCGACGTTCCCCAGTTCACCGTCTCCCCTACCGTTGAAGAAAATGTCGCTGAAGTCGTCAAAGGATGTTCGTATACTGTGGCGAAGATGGAGAAGTTGTTGCTCAGGTTTTTGGAGCATGGGAGAAAGGGGAAGATTGGGTGGGCGTTGTATGCGCAGGGCGATATGGATAAGTTGGGGTGGTATTTGGAGGAGCATAAGTGAACACTGAGTATGGTGTTGACGCAGTCGGATGTGTAAGTACAGGAGTCGTTTATGTCTTGCTTGATAGGGACCCGGAGCCCGAGTCGCACGGATATGAATATTGATCAAAGACCGCTCACAACGTTTACATGCCAAAAAAGCTGGCATAGCAAAGTGAGATATCTCGCCAAACTCAAAAACGGTTGACCGCCTAGAAAATACGGACTATATCACGATCAACCAGGCTCAAGGGCAGTTGAAAATCCTGAATGCAATTCAGAGTCTAGGGGATTATGTTTCTAGCATATCACTATATGAGAGGAGAACCGGCTCAAGTGGTGAATTTAGAAGCTCATCCACGGCGCCGGTGTAAACGGCCCAAGAGCCTGCTCGTAGTCGAGCGATTCGGCGGCCTCCGCCTCCTCCACCGCCTCCTAAAAGACCGAAGTCGTTGGGAGACCCTGCGGAATCCTCGGACGTACGAACCAATCACGGGGAACCCAGCACATCAACGCATGAAAGGAAACTCACTCCAAAAGCTGTGGTTCACAGCCTCTCACCGCCTCTAGCGCAGAGAACCCTGAACGCTGGCAGCTGGCTTGCGACAAGCTGAGCATCTTGCTTTGGCAGGGTGCCTCATTGTCTCACGTTTTTGAAGGCTCAAATGATCCACCGCCGAACCATTCCATCAGAATCCACCACGAAGGGATCATACGTCTCCTTCTGTTGTATGTTGAAAACCCTAAATCTTGCAATAAGAATGGGTGGACTGCATTTCATTGGGCCTCTTTCCTTGACTACCCCTGTCTGGATGTGGGAACATTTACGCCTGGTCAGTCGATCGATTTACTGGTCGAACACGGCGCAGACGTTAACGCCAGAGCCCAAAATGACCAAACTCCGTTGTTCTAGGCACATAATTCTTCTGCTGTCAAATCCTTCACTGCGGATCGTTTTCCTCTCAGGGCACTCATTGAGTGGAAAAACCCTGCTCAGGCTTATTTTCTAAGTAAAATTGTCTAAGATTTTACTAAATCAGTGAATCTACTTAGAGGTTTTCGAATCTGGAGCTGAGCTGCCCCCCCCCTCCCCCGCTCCTTCACCGGGCGGGCTTGGCTCACCCACACAGACTATATGAGCCTCCCTGTCTCCCTCCTTCATCTCTCCTCTACTCCTCCTTCATCTCCATCGCCATCTCCATCTCCATGGTCGCCATCCTCATTAGTCAAGTATTTATATTAGATTCACGTTAGATTCCAGACTAATCACGATGTAGAGAGATCAATTCACCAATGCAACAAGCTAGCAGGGTAGGCAGGGCAGGCAGGGCAGGTCGTGAGAGCAGATTTGGTGTTGAGGAGCCCAGGGGGTAGGAGCCGAGGGGAGCCGAGCCCTGCGTGGTACACTATGTACTAGATCGAGCTATAGATAGAGCTGGTACACCATATCAGCGCAACGAATTATTAAGCCATTTTTTAATTATTTTTAATCAAATTATTTACGAATATTTATATCTATAAAAATGAGTGGAAAAATGAGTGCAAAATGAGTGGAAATCAATCCGCAGTGTTGGTGAAGCACGGCGCGGACATCGAGGCGAAAGCTGACAATGGTAGGACGAGTCCGTTCGAAGCATCTACCTATCCACCAAACTTTGGGGTTACTGCTTGTCTCCTCGAAGCTAGCGCAAACCCGAACCCGACATGGGAGGGCGCACTCTTGTGGAATGGCTAAATTGGGAAATAGAAGAATCTGAGGATTGTAAGGAAAGACATGAGAGTTAAACCATTCTAAAACTTCTTCAACAGTATTAAGGAAACCGTTAGACGAAGGGTTGGTTGAAGCCATTCAAGCGAAGCTAACGCTGGGGAAAATTCCATGTCAACACCCTTGTATATAGTTTCTGCTCTAGGTCCCTAATCAGATAGTTCTCCATAGTTATTAGGTACAAATTATTGCCAGTCATGTTTTTTCCTGATTATTGATCGATCTACTCATATACTGCAACGTAGCTTGACATTCCCTTAACTAACTCCTACGGGAGGAAGTCTGTAATTGTCAACTGAGAGGCTTTGATTCGAATGGCGCCGAATCTTCCAAATTAGAGCAGTGTTAGTGAACTTCAACGGTCTGTTCCCTAGTTGCTTTCCTGCCAACAAAAGGCGACAGCAGGAAAAGATTCAAGAATTTTGGTCAAGCTGTTTTGGTTCTATTGCAGTCGAACTCGGCAGCCTCAGTTCAGTAATTATTAGTAGAGAGATCAACCCTGAGTATACGCTTATGCCGGATTTATACTCGGCTTAGCTCCTCTAACGATACCCCATTTGTTCAGGTGTACTTTCGAATGCCGCTGGAGTCGGATGACTCGAATCTTTCAGAATCTTTCCGGCACGGACCTTTTCGCGGCTTTTATTATTGTAGTTATATGTTATTAATGTAGGAAAGTTTGATGCTCGCTTATGCGAGTCCATGGCTCAACAGACCACTTCGCATGACTTAGACAAATAAGAAGAAACAAGAATGTGCGCCGACCAATCCCTATTTTATTTTCGCTTCCACATGTTCTTTTCACTCTGGTAGCCTGTATTCTCCGCATTCTTTGTCATAGATTAATCGACCGTGTTGTATGATAGCACTCTATTCTTTGCCAGAAGATGGATTACGTCGCAGCACTGGTGCCTTCCCTTTTGGGTGACACATTGCATCTTTTTCGCCTCAACATCGTAGAGTTTACAGCGTCGTGTTCCATTCCAACGGCGCATAAAAGAAAGTATAACCCTGACCAGGCTGCTGAGGTGTTATTGGTGGGGGCGGTACATGCATTCGCCAGCCTTGGCAGCTGAAGCACGGGGGATCGGATGGAAGGTGCGAGTCACAAACTGTCTGTCCGTTTCCATTGACACTCCTTCTCAGTTCCAAGGTCTATCTTCGTCATTTCATCTTCGGCTCAGAGGCCAACTCCATCAATCGCTCGGTGTCATTTGGCTTCAACTGAATTCTGTTTTGGCGACGCAATACCACAGCGGCCAAGTTGCCCTCCCGAAAACGACCTTTTCACGCGACTATGTCGGAGCTCAGAGAGTTTACTCTGTCTAGCGAGGGAATTCATGGCGAAGTGATGGCCGCGGACCTTCAGTATTATCTTGGTCGTAAATCCATAATCAAGACATACATGAGTCAGAATAGAATAACGACATATCGTTATGTCGTACGATCCTTCCATGGTCTTGTATCTACAGCGAGGGACCGAATGAGATTACATACTGATACTTGGATGAAAGAGATGGAACATAGAGGTCGCTACGTTGGTAATTGGGCAACTTCCTATTCGTTTCTATGCACCCTCTAAATTAATCTCATCCTCAGCATACATCCACTCGATTACTTTTCAATCAAGACCGGCGCGTGCAGGCTTATATGCCTCAGCTTGCGGTTGGGAATCGCAACAACAATTCTTCCTTGAGAGTGAAACTCCAGAAGAACAGGTCGGTCCAACGAATAGAAACGATCTTGGAAGAGGATCCTTCGGTGTTGTTCAAGAGGTGGTCGTTCTTCCTCCGTCGCCGGATTCCATCAAGATGGCCCGAAAACGTATTCCACTCTGGAGACCAAGAAAAACTGAAACAAGCAAGCTTCTGCAGCTAGTAAAGGATGAGGTTGCCAACTTGAAGAGTCTTGATCACCCGCACATCATCAGTCTCCTGGGTTGCTACGAAGAGAGCATTGGGACGAAATATCATACCTTTAACCTGCTTATGTATCCGGTCTGTGACGGCGACCTGAGTGTGTTTCTGCATAACACTGAGAATATCGGGCCGGCTGGAAGAGATTGGTTTCTCGGCTGGTTCATCTGTCTGTCATCGGCTCTCGCGTATATCCACTCCAAAGGTATCCGCCATGAAGACATAAAGCCTCAGAACATTGTCCATCGGGGTCAAGACATATTTCTTACCGATTTCAGTTCCGCAAGAAAATTCAGATCAGACGGCCTAACATCTACGGAAAATCCCGCGGTTGCCACCCGTTTATACGCCGCACCGGAAGCGATGCAGGACCTACAGAATGGGGAATTGAGTCGTCATGGCTTGAAATCTGACGTTTATTCCCTAGGTCTCGTGTTTGTAGAGATGGTTACGGTATTAGGACGCCGAAGTCTCGACGATCTGCATGAATGGCTTGAACAGGAGCATGTTTTTGGCAAGGGATACAAGAAAGAATACCACCGTGTTGTGAATCGATTCGGAGAGTGGTTCCAGGGCCTCGAAGGCCATCACAATGTAGCCTCGAAAGTTCTATGGAGAACTTGCATCGCAAAAATGCTGGAACCATTCCGGTCAAACAAGCCCAGTGCGGTCGACATTCATCGAAATCTTAAAAAGGGGTACGGGGCTTTGGCTTGTGGATGCGATACACTTCAATAGAAATTATATGTTCCAAAGGTTCTTGCTCTTCTTGCTCATTTGTCGCAATTGGAATTGGAAATCAGGCGACGAGGCGCCAGGGCCGAGTGGAAATGCATTTTACACGTGCCGGTGAGGGTGGGGACGGTAGTGCTGATCTACGACTCTTCATTGTCCTCGAATTGCTCAATTTGTCAAAAGACACTCAGGCCTTTCCTTAGAATTGGGACACTGTCCTCTGATCTTTTTTATTGTCTACTCGTCGCTATTACATTGGCAGGGGCATCCCAAGTCCAAGCCCGGCACTATGACTTCGAAACTTGCGGTCACACTGTCGAACACCACATATCCATGCTCTCTCCCAGATTTCTGAATTGGTACACCGGAAAACGCAGTGCACAATACGCACACAGACTCAAACCAAAGCTCCCTTGACCCCGAGTCCCGAGACCGCCCTGGTCACGTCACCATATTTCCCTTGCTATCACCAACCCCTATCCTAGTCCACGGGCCAGCTATCCTAGAGAAGAATATGAAAATGCCATGACATGGTATTGCGGTGCGTTCTGTTTTTCAATTTCTCATTAGTCAGTCGCGTTCAAAGCCTGTCTAAGGTAATTCCTGACTGGCCAGAGAACCATGCTGTTCGTCTCACATGCACTCGTACGTCCTAAAACATAGCAGCCTTCCTCTCTTTCCGCGCCCGTCGACCATGAGCATCATTCACAGCGCCAAATTTTCCGGGGTCAAAGGGACTCGTGTTCATTATGTCAGTCGAAAAGCGAGCTTTGCTAGAAACTAGGGGTTCGAACAGGCGAGGGGGGAGACCGGAGGATGTGTATATGCGCACGCTCTCTGTCCAATCTCATCTAGGGCCTGGCGCTCTCGAGCGACTACCCTCGACTCGAAGGCGTGGAAGGATATCTTTTAATCAATTGAGGAATGCGTAGTGAATAGTGGACGAACGATGGACTTGCCTTGTCAAATTGTCGAAATCTTGTTCTAGCACCTTCAAGCATAGGCTTCCAACACTAGCTTCTCCTCTCCGCCGCAATTTTCATCGCATACGAAATACCCAACTCCTATTGCACGAGAAACAGAACTCCTGATTGCTACCATACAAGCACAAGTATATACATATCTACTTCCTCAAAAATCCCTCCAACGAAGACAACATCAGTGTACACATGGTCACCCAAACTTAAACCCAAATAAGTTTATATACAAACCCTCCACACCCTCTCCTCGATTTCACACACTCCCACCTAACCTACAACTTACTCTTCTCCCTCGGCCCAATCAACGGATCATAAACATTCATGCCCAAGGTATCCCTCGGCACCGGCGCACTATGCATACTCAACCCCCTCACATCCACCAACGTCGGATTCAGCTCTTCTACACTCCTAGCCCCAATCAATCTCATATTCATCTCCATCTCATCCCTCAACAACTGCATCGCTCGATCGACTCCGGGCAGACCATACGCACTCATCGCATACAAAAAGGGCCTTCCAATCCCCACACCCTTAGCCCCCAGACACAATGCTTTGATGATGTCGGTGGCCCGACGTACGCCGCCATCGATGTATATTTCGATGCGGTCTTGCCACCCACGCTCGCGGAGCACGGGCATGACTTCGGCGAGGACTTCGATGCCAGAGCGCGCGAAGTCGAGTTGCCGACCGCCGTGGTTGGAGAGCACGACGCCATGGACCCCGGATTCGATGGCGCGGATGACGTCCTCGACGCATTGCACGCCCTTTAATATAATCGGCATTTTGGTGATGGATAGGAACCAGGGGATGTCTTTCCACGAGAGTGACGGATCGATGAAGGACGATATTGCGCGGGCGGCGCCCTGGCTGCGGTCCACGTCGTCGCCGCCCGTGGATTGCACGTTGGAACCTACGTCGCTGAATTTGGAGCGCATGTCTTTTTCGCGACGACCCAATTGCGGCGCGTCGACGGTGATGAAGAGTCCTTTGCAGCCGCGCTTTTCGGCGTGTTGCACGATGCGCTGCGTGATGTCGCGGTTCTTGTTCACGTAGAGTTGCAGCCATTGGCATTGGTCGCCCTCGCGGGCGTCGCAGATCTCGTCGAAGGAGCAGGATGCCAAGGTGGGGATCATCTGGATTACGTTGTGCTTCTTTGCGCCGCGGGTGAGGATGACTTCGCCTTCGGGGTTTCCGAGTTTGCCGAGGGCGGTCGCGGTTACGTAGTAGGGCATGTCGACTTTGGTGCCCAGCATGGTGGTGGAGGTGTCGATGTGCTCGACGTCTTGGAGGATGCGGGGTCGGAACCAGATCTTGTGGAAGGCGTTGTGGTTTTCTCGCATCGTCTGGATGGGGGGTTAGCCATGGGATTGATATGGACATTGATATTAGTTGATATCGGAGGAGGAAAGGGTCTTACTATCTCGTCATCGGCACCACTGGAGTAATACGCCCAAGCCGTCTTCTTCATGACATTCTTCGCCACAGCCTCAAAGTCCATCAGATTATAGCATTGCTCCAAAATCGGCATCTTCTTGATCCGCTCCTGTCTCGCCTCCTCATCGGGATCCTCCTCCTTCTCCTCCTTCTCCACCGTCTTCATGTCCACCTCGCCCAGGTGTTTCGACTTGTCGAGGTACTTGTCCAGCGTGTCGGGCGGGTGGATTGGCTCGTATTCTTCTGTGGCATCTTTGCCGGCGTACTTGAGGATGATCTTGGGTCCGCCGGGGTGCTCGGGCAGGAACTCGGTGACGTCGTAGGCGCGTCCGTGGATGATGACCCAGCACGATTCTCGCGAATTGTGCTTTGCTATCTCTTCTCCCGTGAGCTTCCTCTTCTGGGTGTCGTTGCTATCGTGGTTCATGATTGCGGCTGTGTGGGGGTGGATGGATGGGTGAGGCGGACAAGCTCAAACTGAAGAGGTATGTACTCAGGTATGTGAGGTGGTTGTGGCGTGAGGAAGGGCAATTGGGCGGCACAGACACAATTGTCGCCGTGGAAGGCTTATGGAGGAAGACGAGCTCTCCGATGGAAAGAAAGCACGGCCTTGATAATAATGTAATTCACGTTGTTGATGTCTCTTATTTCCAGACCCCGGGGCCTCGTGCATGCGGCAGTCCAAGGATGATGACGGCAAGATTTCTCGATCTTGGCCTCGGTCCATCTCTCCCCGCAGCCAGCGATCCGAGGGAGCTGTGCGAATCGAGCAATCCGGATCGGCGGCTTTGGGGAGTCCGGCACTTTTCGACTGCCTGAGGAGCGAAGTCCGGGCCTGCACAAAGAAAGGTCGGAGACAGCAAAACACGGCAGACGCATTCTACACCTCGTTCCCCTTCCATTTCCACGTCGTCGGCCCGTCCAGAGGCGTCACATGGCATCCCCGGCCAAGGCCTGGCTCAAGCCGCCGCTCGCGCCAACCGCAGCAATCCCGCAATGTCACTTGTTGGCAGCTCGTGCGCACTGCACTCTGCACTCGGCACTCTGCACCGCACATCCCTCCCAACTCCACCGTCCGCTCCATAGACGACGTCAAGCCGTGGAACAGCCCCGGCCACCCACGCAGCGCGAGACAAGACACAGACTCAGACAGATCGCCTACCGCTAACTCACGCCATGCGATCGCTGGTACTACGTCCTGGCACAAAGTTTCACCTCACCGCCCCGTTTCGGCCGTCATAGACAGGCTATATCCGGCAGCTTGGGCGCAACCACGAGTGCGAGAACATCGGCACTGTAGACGACTACCGGCCTTGGAGCCTGCACTCGCGCACATCGGATATCTACGTATTGCGCCGTACTCAGACACGCCATGGCGAACAGCCTCGAAGCTAAGATCGTCGTGTTGGGGAGCCAGGGCGTGGGCAAGACGTCGCTGGTGCACCGATACGTCAAGAACGCTTTTACGCCGCCGAACACGACGTCGACTATTGGCGCGTCGTTCTTGACTAAAAAGGTTGTGGATATCGACACCTCGACGACGGTGCGGTTGCAGATTTGGGATACTGCGGGCCAGGAACGGTTCCGGTCGATTTCGAAGCTGTACTATCGAGGTATGTCTGGAATTCTGACAAGATGGTCTTGCTATCATGTTGCTGTCTAAATCTTTTCTACGTATCCGCGATTTGGGGCTGCCTCATAGCGTGCGCAAAGCTACCCTCCGTTCTTTCCCCATTCGTCATCCCCACCCCCAGTCTGACCCTAACTCCACTTCCCCTTACCCCGCCGCACAAACATCTGGCGCACGCTAACACCTCCCAGGCGCCAACGCCGCCGTCCTCTGCTACGACATCACGGACCCGCAATCGTTCGAAGAAATGGGCCGCTGGCTGCGCGAGCTCAAGCAAAACCTGGGCGAAGAAATTATCCTCCACATCGTGGGCACCAAATCCGACATGGTCGCCCAAGACCCCCTATGTCGCCGCGTGCCCTTCGAGCGCTGCATTGCCTACGTAGCCGAGAACCTGTATCCCACGCACAGCCAAGCCCAAGGGCTGAACTCTGCACCCACGTCTTCAGCCGGGTGGGGAAGTGGAAGTGCGCCTGGGTCTGGAGGTGCGGGAGGAGGAGGAGGAGGAGGAGGAGGTGGTGGTGGTGGTGGTGGCGGGGGAGCAGGCAATAGTGGACAGGGACAGGGACAAGGACAAACACACAACACCGGCATGGCCAGCCCACAGTCCAACCGCTCAAGCGGCTTCTGGGGCCAAGACATCGGCTGGGACTGCTGCCACGAAATCTCCGCCAAAGACGGCGAGGGCGTCGACGAAGTCTTCCGCGTCATCACCCGCAAGCTCGTCGAACAACAAATGCGCAAATTCGAAGAGGAATGGGCGCTCGCCGCTGCCGGTACTCCCGGCGTCAACGGAAACGGGAATGTGAATGGATATTTCGATTACCCTGGTGATGGGACGGGTAGTTTCAGAGTGGGTGTGGGCGATAAGAGGAGGAGTTGGTTGGGCTTTCCGACGACGCCGGGACCGGGGCCCGGAGAGGCGGGGGAGTGGGAGGGTGAGGTGGAGAGGAGGAGGAAGAGCAAGGGCGGGAAGTGCTGTTGAATGGAGGTGGAGAGCTGAGATGGTTTGTTTGTGCTTAGGGGGTGCTTGGTTGGAGACACGCGTATACCCTTCCATACGGGTCGTGGAATCGGACTACGACGGCAGCGGAAGTCAGCCCTACGGTTCAATCGGACACGACCCCGACCGAGATGGACGACCACCCTGGCTTGGCTGGACCTGACCTCGGAATGATTGCTCACTCACTCACCAGCCCGATATCCCCTTGGGGGATGCATGCTGAGACGTTCAATCCACGAGAGACGGACACGGCAAGGGCACGGCAAGGACACGACCGAGAACCTATCGGTATCATCATTATGCTGGTAGCCAGCTACCATGATGCTACGTGGATAATTCCGGGGCAGAGAGAGGTATTCAAGAGCAGGATTGAGGCATAGGGCGAGGCGCTTGGATACCCATAGTCGACTTCTTCATTTCCATTTCCTTTTGGATTAATTTCTTGTTTGTTTCTCTTCGATTACGGGGGTTTAGATGCACGGTTGCCTTCGCTGGCTGGCGGGTTGATACCAGAATTCCATTGGCCGATTCTTACGATTTTTCATTTTCGACGTTGGGTTTGGCATGGGCGCGGGAAGCGAAACGAAGGCATTTTGGGTTGGTTATGCATCTGCTCGTGCATATTCACTCCGTGCCAGTAGTGCTCAAACTCCCTATTGAAAACACCACCCAACCTTCTGCTTCTCGGAGATGGGTGTGGTACCATAGTGCAGATGTTATGTATACAGACCGTGCTATTGCCACTGCTAGTCTCGGTAATACGTGCCATCCTGAAACTGTTACGGAATTGACTGACTCACGTTGACGGTTTGGACATGAGTCGGTGAGATTGCTTGGTCGAGGAATTGATTGAGGACACTGTATGGCAGGGACGGGGGGGACAAGGAGGTATGTAGGGGGGAGACACGAGGGCTGAATCATTGTTGAAAATAAGGTACATGCGGTATGGAAATTTTCCTCCTTGGAAACGGCATCCTTGTATCCTATCCCACCATATCCTGTAGTATCTCGCCCAGCCCAGAGCCCTAAACTCCAGCTGACTGCTACCCATCATAACCATCGTCATGTCATCGTCGATACCAAAAGCCATTCTTTCCATCTACCCTCCTGAGTCACCTTCACCGCATCTCCGTCCCTTAAGTCGACGCGGAAGCAATCGTAGACTCATTCTTGGAGCAATTAGTGCATCCACACTTTCCAGGCGGGCAAGGGCACTTCTCAGCCGTAGCACCACAATTGCACTTCGTCTTCTCCGATCCCGGAATCTGTTCGACCTGGGCCTCCTCGACACTCGGCTTCTCTCCCGTCGCGGAACCCTTCGTCTTCAAATCCGCCAAATGCCTCGCCTCATTATGCACATCCATGACATTCTTATTTCCAACCTCGTAGAACTGCCTCAGCTTCTGGCCCGTCGGGGTGCCCGACGCCTTCTCAAAGTACGAGTTCAGGCCCCGCCAGCCGGCAAGCGCCTTCTCTGTGACGCCAAACTTGGTGTCGACGGCTTGGGCCTTTTGCGTGGCTTGCAGACGGTTGTCGATGGTCTTGAGGGTGCTGGCGAACTTGCTCGTGATGCCGTGTTGCTGATCGAGCGTGAGGGCCCGCTCGATGGCTTTATCCGAGATGACGTAGCCGTGGGCGAGGTACTCTGCGAGGATGCGGGAGCGGGGCTTCTCTTCCTGCTCCACGTCGTGCTTGTCGTGGTGTGCCTCGTCCTCGGTCGTGCCTTTCTCGCCCGCGAGATCGTCGATCGATTTTGCGGCCGAGACGTGCACTGAGTTGGGACCCAGCTGCGTGTTGTCGAGAAGGAGGGCCGTCTTGGCCGCTGCGTTCTTCTCGAACGTGACCGTGGCAGATTGCGTGCTGTCGTCGGTGGGCGTCACGGAGAGGGACTGGATCTTGCCACAGAAGCTGAAGAAGGACTTGATCTCGTCTTCGCTGGTCTTGGTAGAGATGCCCTCGACGTGGACGGTGGTAGCCATGATGAGGGGTAGTGGTGTGAGTTTGTTTTGGCAAAAGTGGACTGCAGAGTTCGAGTTGGAGTGAGTAGAGGACACGTGAAGTGGTATAAGAGTTGAATGGGTATCTGGTGGAGTGTGTAGACCGGAGGGAGCAAGTGTTGGTGTGGTGTTTATATGGCCTGGTCGATCAGAAGAAAGTACGAGGGGTGAGGGGCGGAGCAGGCAAGCTCACGCGGCATGTACGTCACTGGCGACGCCACTGTGGCTTGTGTGGCCGTGCGCCATCGTCACATCGATGCTTCACGAAGCTCCCACTCTTTCACATGCAAAATAGAGAAACAATCGGTTGAATTCATGTCCGGCTCTTGAGGCGACAGGCCATAGCTTGCGTCATGAGCGCACATACCTCGAACATGCTCTTGTTTTGGAGGCTGCACATTGGACATTTGTTTATTTTAGTTTGGAGAACATGTGCGTACATTTCTTGCTCATGCTCCGTTTTTAAAGACTGCGCATCAAACATTTGTTGATTTCGTTTTGTCTGGAGAACCAAGCACCAATCTAAGCAAGACCATGTACACTACTTTACGACCCATCGATGTGTGCGAAACGCAATTTTGTGCACAGTATGAGACATATACATCTATTTAAACACCACATCATACACTCATTTCGTAGCTCTCTCGTCGTCCCTCACGCCCAGTTGACATAGACATTCGGCTACTTACGGTGCTCAATGAGCGCAGATTCGATTTCTGCGGTCGACATTATCATACCTCAAGCTATCTACCTATCCCTCATACAATCCCAAATGCCCAAAGTCTGTGGCCGGAAACATTCATAATGTCATCCACTCGCCCCCGAATCCACTAGTAACCCTCGTGGTCACGCCCAGCACCGCCCGGCGCTCTGATACCATTTGTCCTCGGTTCGGGCCAGCGATGCGTTGAGTGCATCTGTTGATTTCTGGTTCCCCTCGGCGGGAAAGCGCCACTAAAATTGAACAAAAGACCCTGGCGTGGGCGACCTTGTGATAGTTAGCATCTTCAACAGAGGCTCATCATGACCAGCATCATTAATTCCCAGCGCACTCTACCACAAGCCAGGTAAACGGAATTGACGTCGGGAGTTGCCCATTTTCAGGAGCGTGAGGTTTTTCAGCAACATGGAGGATGCACCCCAGAACCAGTCGCCCACCTAAAATTGGACAATGAACCTTTTTATGATCCCCAAGTGTGATGTGAAGTAAGGAAAGGAAGCCAGCAGGAGACAGAGGAGGGCTTGGTATAGACAGGGGGGGAAGAGTACTCTCAGCCCACAAGGTCCGGTGCGGACAGGTCAATGTCTGGACATGCGACAGGCTCGCAAAAAGTTTGAGACACATATCTCATGGGCGTTGCAATTTTTGAGGGAGGGGTCCTATGTCCAAGAGATTATGTCAGCAAAAACCCTGATGGCGGACAGCAGCGAGGAACCCGGTGAAGGAAAAGGCTCAGACACTGAACATGTGTCGCACATTGAGAACCAAGAAACCCACTACCCATAAGCCTCTGGCTCTCTGGTGCGTAGTATCTGGTGAGACCTCGTGGTCTCTCATCATTGCCAAAGGGGCGAAAAAGGAAAACAAAGTATGAAGATGCAAGCAACTTACGGTGTCGAGTCATCGTCGTCGAAGTTGTCGAATTTCCCAATCACCTGTCCCTTAAATTGACAATGTTGTTCTGTTTGCTATCACGACCAGAATCTCGTTGATGATTAAGTCCTTCTTGGGCTGATGTCTCCCGTTCGTGATCGCGGTGAGTGGTCCAGGTATTGCTCAATGCAGAGACCCGTATGTACCTTGGTGGTTTGCTTCGGGATGAGATGGGCGGTTCCATTGGTTGCGACACTCTCGATGATGGAGGTGCAGGCTCGACGAACTCCGTCTGTTGGAGTTCGGTGCGTTTGGCAATAGTAGAGCCTGCATAGCAATCCTCATCCCACCACGTATGCCAGCGCTCACACCTTGCTTCGAGTTAGTAAACTTTGCTCTAAGGCTGGCTGGCGTACATACTCGTCTTTGGCCACACTGGCATAGCAATCCTCATCCCACTACTTGTGGCAGCGCCCATACCTTCGGATTAGTGAGCGTTGCTCTGCGGCTGGAGTAGATGCTCGCCTTACCACACAACCTCTAAGAGGATACCACTCCCTTGGAATTTGATCATGAGGGGGAGGGTCGAATTCCGGCCACCTACGTGCAGGCGGGGCCTGGATCTGTCCGTCCAACACCTGGCTGATCGGCCGGACGGAGTAGCTGGCTTGAGGAACGGCGTTGATGAGCCTAGTAGGCCGTGTATGAAGGGGAAGGGAGAGACGAAGTACTTGTGGAGGCGATAATGGGCAGAGTGTGATGGGGGAGAGAAGAAGCAGATGGAGGGCGAGCAGGATTTTTGTAACCCCTGGCCTTGGCGTTGTGGGCCGCTGACTACGCAAGACGCCGCGAGGAGGGTAGCGGGCCTCCTTCATTGTGGGAAGTTGCCGGGGGGTGGGGGGTGGGGGTGAATACACGTAGATAAGGGAGCCAGAAGATCTCTTAGGGAGAAAAGGAAGTAGATAGCATTGGAACTTGCTCGGAGAGCATGCGGCTGCCCTGTACAGTGCCACGAGGCTGTTAACAGTACTTACCGTGATGCTCGCAGCTGCTTGGTAGCGACCAGAACCACAACAACACCCCAAAGCGCTCCCTCCGAGGCCCATCAGCCGCTGCAAGGACCTCCAGCAGCCAGAGCCTGCCTTTACCCCCCTTGGAGCTTGCGAGGACAGCGACAGGAACCCTCGAGGGCAGAAGAAGCGAGCCAGAGGAGTCTCCTTGCCTGACGGGAGACCTTGCTCATCTTCTACCAGGCTTATAAGCTCTCCCCGGGGAGAAACGTCCCCCTCTTCAGTTTTCTCTACACCACCGAGTTCGCTTGGCGAGTGACTCGACGGCTCGGCGATGGCAAGAGCTGCTCACAGGCGCAGCTTGATTGACTGAGCCTCCGGAATCAACGGCTGGATGATGGCATGGCCCCGGAGTCATCAGGGGGCGCATGGCCAACAGCTGGCTGACGGCGAGAGACAACCTGCACAGGTAAGCTTGTTCTCCTTACTGCCCCTACCAACTCGACCGCGCGGGCTAACGCAGACTGCTGGTGCAGCAGAACACTACCGGGGTCTCTTCTTTGCCTACTCTCACCCACTACTTACTACGGTGAGGGTCTACAGTAATCAGCCGACGCTTCACTTTACTTAGCCTTCAGCCCGAACGGCGGAACGAACCCACGACGGGATAAGACAATTATTTCTAGGAGATCCCTTGCTGGCAGCTGCCCGACGGGGAGGAAAACTCTACGCAGGTAAGCTTCTTATCCCTACTGCCTTACCCACACAGGCTGACGTCCACTCCTGGTGAATTAGACCAACACTAGAGACTTCTTCCTTACCTCACCACCCCCACCCCCACCCCACTCGAACGCCTTTCACAACAGCGCGGCATGAAGCTGCCGCCGAAGGGGAAGGCTCTCTTCTGGTCCCTGAATGGTTTCGGCGAGCACACTCAGCTACACCACGACAAGGACGAGGCAGTCGCAGCGCTCTTGGCCGTGGGCGGCGTGGAAGTTCTATAGAGGTAAGTCCTTTCACACCCCTACCCTGGTGCCGCTACCGCGCCGGTAGAAGCTGGAGACGCAACAACTTCTCCGCCCGCATCTACACAAAGAATATCTCTTGTTGCCCCGCCCCACATCCTCTCGGCAATCTTAAAAAGCGGTGGCGGCACCTACGACACAGGAGGGGGCGGTCGCTACAATTGCTGACAAGTCCGCTACAGGCTGCGGATATGCTGGACTCTGCTCCCCGGAACAGACTACCTCGGGCAGGACACGTTCAAGCCTCGGAGCGGACGAGAATGACTGTGCGGGTTGGCGTGGATATGAAGCGCGCACCTTGATGCTCGTATTCACACTTGGACTCGACGTCGAAAACGCTGTCGACTCCAACGAAGCCTTCCTCCCGACGGGCTATCCTCCTACTACAAGCCATCTCTTCCTCAACAAGTCTAGATCTGGCGGGGATACCGAGCGCCTACCTTAATACTTGTATCCACACTTGGACTCGACGTCGACGTCGACAACGCCCTCGAACCCGACGAAGCCTCGCCACGACATAGCAGGTTTTCCACATCGCCGGGAAGGATATGGTTGACGGAAGAGATTATACCTTCATGAAGGGAGTGAGCCATACCAGTTACGGCAACCCTCATCCACCGAACGCCTACCGAGTATGGGGTTTCGATGTGGCTCGGCTGAAGCCCCTCGCCAGCCAGACATAGCCAGGGTAAGACACTGAACGCACATCACCCCTCGTCCTATCGTTCATCGTGAAGCGTAAGGCACTTCTCCATGAAGTGTCATCAACATTGCCAGAGTTTTCAAGCACCACGACTCGAAAACTGTCGAGTCTCCGGAATTGGCCCCACAGAGGAAATTGAGCCCAGACGAGGCGCTCCGCGGCTCAATCACTCCACATCATCCCTTCCTGACTGCATGGCTGAGGATTGAGCGCGTGGGAGACGAGAAGGAATTCCAGTTAAGAAAAATCAGCACACAATGGTTCCAGAGCTTTGAGTTGAGACTTTGTTACCGGCCGGTCTCGTATACCTCAATAGCATCGGGGCAACTTGGCTCGATTTTTTCCTGCGAGGGTACCGACCCCTGAGGAAGTGCATTTGTCAATGGGATTATTTGGTTCCCGGACTAAGCTACCCCACCGCTGGGATGAACGAAGCGTACGTAGTACCGTAATACGAACTCAATGGGACGCCAGTCCAGATTCGTGCTACCCTGTAATTCCAGAAGCCCAGGAAGGGATTGATACGTCTCGAGAATGTACAGCAACCTCTTGAACGACAATCAAAAGTCAGTTCCACGAGCCGGCAGAGTCCATCATGGATCGAGCAACATGAAGTCTTGAAGGAGCAGAGAACCGTTCCGGCTTGCTGTCGGTATGGTTGTTGGGGCCATGGACTTCTTGTCGAAACCTATCAGGAGACCAGCGCTCAAGCATGTGCTCAAGACATATTGTCCTACCCCCGAGGAGGAGTCAGAAGCCACAACTCCTGGACATGGCAAAGTGGCAAAGCCCACCAGGTCTTCTCGGTCTACCGGAAACACGACATATCCGCTCCAAATGAGTCATCTCCAGCAACACGGTACAATCGATGCGTGGCATCCTTAGGGGGCGGGACAGTTGCTTCAGCAATCTCTTAGCGAGCATCAAGACAAGGAACGTTGTTGCTTTGCTGCTTCGCGGATATGCGTCGGCTCCGCCGACGATTCGTTCATTTACAGAAAAGCATTTGCTGCCCAGAAATTTGGAATTCGTAGTCGTGACTCTCGACTCATGGGACCTTGGATGCTCAAGTACCTCGCGAGGCCAGGGACAAGGCCGTAGTTCTGCTACCTGAGGAAGATTGGCGTTGTACAAACTCTGCGAGACCGGGCTGGAGTCCGGGACAAGGAGGGCAATGAAGCCAGGGCCAGGCGTGTGGGTGTGCAGAAGGGGGAACACACGCAGGAGATGCTCCGCACCGGCCAATGGACCGAGTTCAAGCTGTTTCTCTACTTTCTCGGCCTGCTTGCAGTCGCTGTACAGCGGTGGCGGCGTGTTCATGCTCTTGAACCAGCTCTTCGACACCAACGTGGACCTGCAGAGCGTCGAGGGGCCCTGCTCCTCCAGAGTGAGACCCAACACAAGCTCAAGGCCCAGCTCCCCAGCCATGGGTTATATCCCCATCGCCATCCCGCCACCACCCCTGGCATCTTCTGCGGCGGAACACCACCGCCACCTGCTATCGCCAGCCCGGTCGAGATGCGCATGGCAAGCCTCCTAGTAGCCATGCTTTTTACTTGTGAGCTAGTCACAGACCCGCTAACGCTCTTGAGAGGCGCAAAACTTGGTTCCCTACGTTCTAGACATCTGAAATCCACCAGCCTCTGCAAATTCTTGTCTCCCGCGTTCCTGACCGCATGGGCTGAGCATCCTCTGCTCTCCGAATCCGAGCGCAGCACCATGCCCGAATTCGCTTCGTTTGCACGGGATGACGACACAATAGACAGTGAGGACATAGTCAGCGGAACATCCGTGGGCGAATCGAGGCCGATGCCCTTGCCAAGTGGCCTTCTGTCTCCTCTAGCTGAGGGATAAGGAGGGCAAAGAAGCCAATGCCAAGCGCTTGGGTGTTCAGAAGACTGTCGAGCACAAATTGCCCATGGAGGTCCTGAACGCACCGAAGCTCCCTGCTTTGAGACAAGGAGGGCAACGAAGCCAAGGCCAAGAGTTTCGAGATATCCCGCCGCGCAAGAACAAGAGGGTGGCGCTAACCAAGAGCGCGTTTGTTAATTTTTCGACGCCGATGAAGAGGTGAGAAAGAGTGTGCGTTGTAACCACCGGGCGATTGTGGATCCGAGTGAATGCTGGTCAGGGTGTTCAGACTCTCTTTTTGCCTCTGGGCGGGCAAAGCCTCTTCTGCTCCACGGCCGGCGCATCTTGTTTATCCTTATCCAAGATATCCCAACTGCATGACGCCTCATCCACCATTCCTTTTTCTATTCATATCCGATATCATTCGAAGCGCATTTGATTGGAATAAATGTCCGTGTTCAGTCCCCGGCGCATCTTATTTAACCAAGATCTCCCAACTACATGACGCCTCCTCGACCATTCTTTCAATTCTTATCCGGTATTCTTCCAAGCGCGTTTGATTGGAACAAACGTCCGTGTTCTGGTCCTGGAGAAGCAAGAGGTCCGCTGGAGTACTGAAACCCTTGAATATATTTGTTTATCCCTTGGCTGGTCTTCCTTGTGCTGCAGTCGGATGTGCTTTGGTGAGGAGTCCGGACCGCTACCAGAGACAAGGGATGAGAGTGAATCGACTTGACACGTGGTTGGGCAACCGCCTAGCCCGTCCAGAACATCTCAAGAACGATAGCCCAAGGCCTTAGGGAGTCATAAAGTATGCCCAGCCATCTAGAAATCCGTAATGGAGTCTGGAGAAGGAATCAATAGGATCCAGGAACCCGTCATCCAGACCACTATCAGAGATAGAAGATGTGAGTGAATCGACTCGACACGTGGTTGTGCAACCGCCTAGCCCGTCCCGTACATCTCAAGAACAATAGCCGAAGGTCCTAGGATGGCTTAAAGGATGTTTAGTCATCTGGAAAGCCGCAGTATAGTCTGTAGAAGGCATCGATGGGATCCAGGAACAGGGACGTAACAGGGCTCTCCCTAAAGATCAAGTAAACAGCAAACTGACATCTCACGCATAGAATTGAACAGAAAACAGAAAGAAAAATCGTTGAGTCGTGATTCATGGTGGTACTTACAAAACCAAACGCCATTTTAGCCCCAAGGGGCACCCAACCCTCCAGCAAAATCCAGCACCCCCTCAAGCCGCTCCGGCCGCCTTCACGATCTCGGCCACCTTTCGGGCGAGGTCGTCAGCCTCCGCCCGAGTGGCGCCTTCCGCGTAGACGCGGACGGCGTCCTCGGTCCCGCTGGCCCGCGCGAAGGACCGGCCTTGCCGGACCTTCTGGACCTCGGCGTCGATGAGCTTCTGGACGCCTTCGGGTTTGACTAGTTGGCGCTCTGCGTCCGCCGTCTTGAACATGTTGCGGTCCTTGACAATTACTTTCAACAACCTGTTGGGAAGGTCGTTGTAGGTTCCAAGCCACTCTTCAGCACCCCAGTTCTTATGTGCCAGAATGACCTCCACGAGCAGAGCGTCAGAGAGAGCGTCTCCAACGGCAGAGTTGATCAAATCAATGCAGGCCTTGAGGGTGTCTAGACTCTCCTTCTGGCCTGGCGAGCGCGGTTCGTAGGCGGCAATGGTCTTCAGAGTGTCAGGAGAGAAAACCACAGTACCGTGTCCGTTGGCTTCGAAATAGACTCCAATATCCATACCCTCGGCTTCATGATGGAGATACTTGACTCCAGTTGGGGTACACTCGACCTTGAGCTTCAGGTTATCCTTGACAAAGTGGGTGGCAGCGCCGTTGGCGTAGGCGGTTTGGACAACACCGAGCTTGATTTGATCTGCAAGACCGGAAGTACGGACGAGATCTCCTAGGAACGTGGCAACGAGGGTCGCAATACGATCGCCGTCGAGAAGATGGAACATGCTGTTGCCATCTTTGAAATAGTAGACGACTCGGTCGGCGTCGCCATCAAGGGAACAGCAACGGTCATTCGGTCCGGCTCCGGAAGAAGGCGGGGCTCGCTGGTTGGTCTTGACAAAGTCGGCACCACACTAGGACGACATTTCAGTATGGATCAAACCGAAGGGAAACTGGAGGCTTAGCATCCGGTCTCTTACCTCAACATTCAAAGCCTCCGGCTTGACGACGTTGTCATTGACTATGATGATCTCGAGACCTTCTGACTTCGGGGGAAGATACTTGATGAGCTCTGCTAGCTTGGGTCCGCCGACACCATTGGCACAGTCGACAGTCAATGTACCGGTTGGCTTCTTGCCTCGGAGAGCTCGCTTGAACGCGCCGCCAAACTTCTCGTAGTAGCCTTGCTCGGTTGGAGTTCCATAGGCGCCATTGGTATTCAAGCATCGGACCATGTAATGGAGCTGCGGCGTCGTCAAGTATCCAAAGTCCCTGATCTCAGCGCCGGCAGCCTTCAAACCGTCGATAACACAGGCTTGTAGGCGGGCTCCGGAGGCCCTCGTGTCTCGCGCAAGGACAACTCGGGCTGGCGACTTCAAATCGATATTGTTCTTGAACGCAATCTCCTCGTAGTACTCCAAGACTGCTTCGGGCGTAGGCTTGTTCGCCATTTCCGTGGCCAGGGCTTCCCACTTCTCCTGCACCATCATTAGGACCCGAGAAGGTATAGAGTTGATTCAAAGAAAGTCGCACGGAACCACAAAGAGAGGGTCAGGGAAGGGGGACTTACCGTAAGCATGTTTCCCATGGCCTCCACGAGCTTGACGCCATTGTCTTCGGGCGGATTGTGCGACGCGGTGATCATCATGCCGATCCATTGACCTCCGACCTTGCGAGAGCGAAGGGCAGCAATGAGGGCGCAACGGGTCATGACCGAGTCCAAGATATCGCTATGCTTGTCAGCTACGCTCCCAAACTGTGCGTGAGACAGGCGAGGCACAAGGGCCGTGGCCTCAGGGACTCTTACGCTTTGGTGCGGAACTGGCGACAATGTTAGCGGAATCCCACATGAGATGACCAGGAGGGACACTTACACCGGCCGTGCCGTACTGGTAGACGACGCCATTGGGGGCAGGGTGCATCTCGGCAGCCTCGACGATGGTACCGCTAGAGTGTGCGCCCGTCATGATTGCGGAGGAGACTGGGTTCGTAAAAGGTGGACGAGGGTGTAAATGCGGGTGAACGTCGTGCGGACAGCGGCGACGACGACGAAAGGTGAGGGCGGAAGGCTAGAGAACGTGCGGGCACGACGATTGAAGGTCGACGCGAGGCAAAGAAGAGACGTGGTGGGAGAAGGAAGCTGGCGGAGAAGTGTGGTCAGCGGGTGTTGGGGGAGAGGTGGAGAAGTGTGTCTGAGTGGAGTGGGATGGAGCTGGGCTGCAGGGCACAGAGCCCCAGGACCCAAAACACCCCTCCTCTCAGGAACCGCTAACTTAAGGCTAGGGCTGAGGAAACCAAGGGTGCCGATCCCACGCTTTTCCCTTTACGACGACGCCACGTCTGACGTACCTTTCAGCTGCTCGGCCGGGGAGGACTCTTCTGTCTCCTCTTGCTGTTCTTCACAACGCTGGTGGAAGATGGTCTACGTTCTTGTTGATGGGATGATGGCTGTTTGAGGAAAAGGATTTTCACGTCGAGGACGAAGGATGGAGGGACGCTTGGTTGGCCAATCCATGGGTGCACGTTCCGGAGGACGCATCATATCCCCGCAGCTACACCGCCGCCTCGCCCTCTTCCAGCAGTTCTCTCTGTCAGCGCCAGGATGTCGATGCCCTCCAGCGCTTGACGCGGAAGGCAAGATAGGAAGCTTATATGAAGTCCAAGAGCTCCTTTCCCCCCGCAGCTGCTTGTCCCGCAGGTTCTCCTCGCCGCCTGACGGTATAGATGCTAGGACTCCCGCGCGGATGCGGTCAGTGGCCCATGGCTCCTTGGGGCAAGCCTATCCCGTTTCCCTCTTCGACAATTTTCCTATCACACAGGCACATCTCTACCTGATGAGCCCATCTACCATGACAAGCGACAGAGATGTCGGCACTAGATGCTCCCGAAGTAGCGCCCCCAAAAACTCCCCTCAAGTCTCCGTCTTGATCGCCCTCCTGCCAAACGTACGTACGTCCACGTGCGGCGACCCTAGAACAGGTCCGCAAGGGAACAGGCAGGTATATTGGCCCCAGCAACTCTTAAACAAGCACCTCCGAATACATCTCTCATGCCTCCGCATGCTCCCGCCATACATCGTTCGCGCCTGGGGAACACGGAGACCCCGTTGGACAGGTTCGCGAGGGGACAGGCAGACATTTCAGTACAAGCAGCTCCTACACTAGCGCTTGCGATAGTCTCTCATGCCTCCACATGCTCCCGCCATACATACGCCCATGCCTGATAAACACCGAGACCCTGAGATAGCCCCGCAAGGGAACAGAGAGACATATTAAAACCCAGCAGCTCCTGAATCTGTGCCTTCTAACATCCCTCCCATGCCTCCTCACCCCTCCGCCCGACACACGCCCACGCCTGGCGAACACGGAGACCCGGGGACAGGTTCGCAAGGGAACAGACAGACATGTTAACTCCGGTAATTCCTGAACCAGCGCCTGCGACTACCCCTCTCACGTCTCGGCCATCCTTCTGCCACCCATGGACCCGTACGCCTATACCGGGCGACCCTAGGACAGGCCCGCAAACGCACCTCATGACTTAGTCGCGGTATTCTTGTCAGCCCACCTTCGTGTCGATGTAATCAAACAATGATCCTGTTTCATAGACTAAGGACTTGAGATTCTCGTAAGAGGCCTTTTTAACGATAGCCCTAGCAGAGGAAGCTAGGAAGGCAGTTGGTTTCGATATTTCTTTGGAGAATGGTTACCACGTCCGCAAATTTCAATGGAAGATTTTGCAAATATACGTACGTTGCAAATCTACTACGAACAACTTTGTGCTTTGTCCGAAAACTCAGATCGGGGCGTTGACTTGGAAATTCTAAGTCAGAGAAAATCAGGACAATCATAATCTAGTTAAATTTTATGATTCTCTTGGTACATTGGGGGCATCTTCGCTGTAATTTTCGTACCTTCGTGGTTGGATCTTATATAAGAGCAAGCGCAGGAATGCACAGCGTTTGATGTCTTATGAATCTGGTAAATAGATATATTCTGTTCTGCTCCGCCAATTCAATACGTTCCGGATTGTGAGCCCGCCCACGTACGAAACAACCGTGTATATTTCGGACATATTTTGCACATCATTGACGTTCATTCAATTGTTAGTAGGTCTTCGTCCACAACCCACGATAATTTACAGCGACCAAGTCCGCCAAAACATCTCAAGCATACCTGAATCATACAGATCCGTCTCCACCCCATGCACACCCCCAAGCCCATCCCCCCTCCTACCTCGTCCACCCATGATTCCATCCCTCTCTACTCGGGAAATCCGTCTGCACCCTCGCATACTCAATCGGCACACCCCATTGTCCCCCCTCACCCTGTCCCTCCACACCACCCCTCTTATTCCCAAACCTCTTCATCATGGCCAACCTATACAGTCTCCCCACCTCCTTCCCTCTCTGGCCCAATCTGCCCGTCTCGCCCCCTTGACCACCTGCCTCCACCGCGCTGACCGAGTTTCCGGATTCATCGAGGAGACGAAGAGCTTCGCATGCGGCGCGCATACTGTTGTATTGCCGCTCGAGCTCGAGTTCTTGGGCGCGCCGGGTTTTGCGGAGATAGAGGAGCCAGGCGCGGTGGATGGTCCAGTGGCGGAGGAAGCGGAGGCGAGAGAAGCGGAGGGGGCGGGGGGTCAGGGGGTGGAAGAGGTGGTAGCGGATTTGGGCTGTTTGGCGACTGTTAATTCAGTGGGATCATTCAAACAATGGAACCACACGTTTCCGTAAGCAGAGAGAATGGAACTGGGCATGACATACTTATCCGTGGATCTGTTCCACTCTTCCCGCCTTTCTGTCGTTTTTGGAGGGGTGCTGTGGTGGAGAATGGCACTTTTGAAGGTACGGGTCTTGGGAGCGGTTGTGCATTTCGGATGGCATTCGGGCAGCGGAATTTCGAGGCGATCAGGGGTCGGAAGTTCGGTCTGAATATAGAGAAATTCATTTTGGGCAAATATGTGGATAGCGCAGGTCAATTGGAGTTCGTGAGGATCCGGAGGAATTTCATGATGGCTGGCCAAGACTGCGGGATGTTGTTCGGTGCAAAAACGGTGTAGTGGGATTGATAGCACGTGAGTGATTAGTCATTGTATCTAGAAACCTTTTGCAGTGAACTTGGAGAGAGAACCTCCACCGGAGTGGAAGTACTATTGTGTAAAAATAAGCTTGTTGGAGGTATACATGTGATATTAACGCTCGACGTACACGAGACATACAAAGCGCCCTCAGTCGCGCCTCCTCCCTCATTATTCAAGAAGAATTGAGTTATAGTAATGAGCGTAAGATGACACTTTCATCATCGTCATTAAATGAGATCCAGTCCAGGCCACCAATACAGATCCCAGATGATTTCTGGTTCCCTCAATATGTCCATTAGAACTTGAAAGTCCTCCCCTCGCCCACCAAAGACCATTTTTCTCTCAAAACCACTGAAACAATACTAAAAATGACAAAGAAGATGCAGTGACGGTTGCAAAGGAGGAAAATGGAGCCCGCTTAGCAACGCCAGCACAGCAAGCAGTCCAAACAGCAATCAGTAGCCCATAAAACACCGCCCAATGCAGAGTCTGTTAAGAATGGAGACGCCCGTTGCTTGCACAATGGGCCTTCTATAGAATGACGCAGCATCCGCCCTGTTCGTTTTTGTCGACCGAGAGAAGGGCCGCGCGGGTGGCGGCCTCGAACACGTCGTCAACGCCGTCTCCAGTCAGTGAAGAGCACTCGAGGTACTTGCGCGCGCCAATCATATCCTTCATATCGCTCCCCGCCTTGGTCGTCGTGAACTTGAGGGACTTCTTCCGCATCTCCTCCTGCGCGAGTGGGTCGTCGCGTAAGTCTTTCTTAAGACCGACCAGGATGATGGGAACTCCGGGACATCTTTCTCGTGCCTCTTCAGCCCACTTGTGCTTAACGTTCTCCAACGAGTCTGGCGAGTCGACGGAAAAACCAATTAGAATCACATGTGCTTTCGAGTACGCTAGTGGCCGTAGTCGTTCGTAGTCTTCTTGGCCCGCAGTATCCCACAATGCTAGTTGCACTGATTTGCCGTCCACTCTACAGTCTGTGACGTAGTTTTCAAAGACGGTGGGTACATAGCGCTACAACGTATCAGTATACGAGGTCGGTGGTAGCTGAGCTCGCGAAGTGGCTGCAAGGAGTTGACCTACCGTGGGAAAATACCCCAAGGTGAAGACACTCAGGAGAGATGTCTTTCCGCAAGCTCCGTCGCCAATAATAACCAACTTCCTGTTGTTGCATTGATCAGCATGGTTGCACCGACACCATCTTCATCGTTTTGGTTTCACACGATCGGGACGATCTTCAGAACAGGGCTAGCGCGATAACAAGCCTGAAACCAGCGATTGCGAAAAGGCGAAAAAGGAAACTTTTACAGAGGATGGGTCGACAGAAGGAGCGAAGAGACGATATAAATCCGAAACGATAAAAAGTTCGCATGGGAGCCATGTACACGAGCCTATTTTTAGCCGGGGCGACCTCGGATCGGGGACACCAATGCAGGTTATGCCGCATGGCCAGGGTTTACTGGCAGCGACCAAATATTGGTGCGGGCGGTCGTTTTGGGGAACGGGAGTTTGCGACTTGAAGGAGTACCATGGAGGAGTGAAAAAGAGGGAGTGCAAGACTTGTGAAATGGCTGACTGTGCAGGGAAACAGCTTGTTGAGGAAACCATGATCGACAATCGTGAAGCTCCGATCAATGCAGTGAAACTGATATCAGATGATGGAAATAATCGCAACGTACCTTCGCATCACGGGTTCGCCTCCATTTTGTGCCATGGTGTACGCTGTGAAGTCGTCCGGGCTGTAACGAGCAGATTGATGCGGTGGTCAGGCCGGAAGGATTGTCGGTGGCAGCTGAAGTCCGCAGGCTGCTTCGTAGGCTTTGACGCTGAGAATCCGGGGTAAATGCCTGCACACTGAGAGGATATGTGTGCCGTGAATGGACTTCCCCGCTATGCGTGTGGAGGTTTCGATAGAGATGTCAATGCCAACAACGGTGGTTGGTGGGCGCCGGCCTGGCGGGGTGGATGGGGGAGCAGTGGGTCGAGAGGGCGCTGCGGGGAGAGTCGACTGACGCAATGCAACTGGCTGGCACCCAAACCGATGTCGCAGAGCGAGCGAGACGGCGACGCGGCGGGGGGGGAGGGGGGGCGGTGGTGGTGAGGACGACGGGTGCGGCGACGCGGTGAATGGCGCAGCCGGCAGCGGGCGCGGTGGACAGCGAGCAGCAACGAGAGCAATGCACGCAAGACTAGGCACGTGGATGAAGGCGTCGGACGGTCGATTTGGGGCGAACGAAGGAGGTGAGGAGCGAGGAGCGTGGTGCTGCGTCGGGGGCCTGGGTTTTAAGAGGGTTCGGAGCGTCCTGGAGTTGCTCGTACTTACTAGGCCTCTGGTCGATGCGGCCGGTGCACTCACTGCGCCTTCGGCAGATCCCCGGGCCCGCCTCAGCCAGGGCAATCGACTTGATTCGATTCGGGCAACCTGGATCACTGCTCAACTCTATACACACGACCACGCCCGCCGTCCCTCCGCTCCACCCACCCTGAACGAGCGCCCTCCGCACGCACACACGACTCCCGCAGTCTGAGCCCAGGCCGCGCGGGAGATTGCCTACTGAGCCATTCACTGTACGTTGCAGACATTGGAGGGGCCTTATACATACCTTCACTTGCTGGCTCCCGCGCTGTCTCGCCCGGCCCGCCACTACAAGAACACGACTTCCGTTGCCGTCCCATGCCCGCAAGACTTCTGACACCCCCTCCTAGCACCACCCACCCTCGCTCACCCCATCTCGAACTCATGGCGTCAGGCCCAAAAGGTCCGACCGCAACGACGGCATCCCCCAACGGCGTATCGGGGGCACACGCTCCGGCTCCGGGAGCTGTGAATCGCAAGAAACAGAAGCGGAGGGAGAAGCAGGCCGCCAAGCAGGCCGCCGAGCAACAGCAGCAGCAACAGTCGACGGCGCCCTCCAAAAACGGCCACCCGCCACCAAGCCAGGGCGGCGCCGGCCATGTTCACCATTCGTCCGGACAGCCCGCGCCGCAGTATGCAGACCCGGGACTGGACCACCCTGACGGCTTCGCTCCGCCAGAGGGAGAGTACTATTCCGACGAGGAGCCGTACGGGACGAATGGGCATTACCCGGCAGGCTATAATGGGGCTCCTACAGCCGCTGGTGCTGGAAAGAAGTCCAAGAAAAAGATGAAGGGCGCCGATACACCACAGCAGCATGCGTACATGTCTGGTGCTCTCCCCCGCCATGCCCCGTCGCACCCTCCCCCGCCGCAGACCACCGTGGACGCGCCTCGCAAGTCACATTCCAAGGACCGTATATGGAATACATCAACATCGGAGGAGCGCGAGCGAATCAAGGAGTTTTGGCTGTCCCTGGGCGAAGACGAGCGCAAATCTCTAGTCAAGATAGAAAAAGAGGCCGTGTTGCGCAAGATGAAGGAACAGCAGAAGCACTCTTGTAGTTGTACCGTGTGCGGACGGAAGCGCACAGCCATCGAGGAAGAGCTGGAAGTTTTGTATGATGCTTACTACGAGGAATTGGAGCAGTACGCGAACCACCAGCAGGACGGTGGCCCGATTCTACCTCCGAGCCGCTACGCGCAAGCGCTGTCGAACATGGCGCATGACCGGCCCACGATGACCACACATCCCCCGTCGAGGATTCGCGAACTTACCGAGTCTGAGGATGAGGAAGAAGAGGAAGGTGAGGAGGAGGAGTACAGTGACGACGACGAAGAGGATTATAGTGACGAAGAGCCGCTTGACCTACCACGCGCGTCGGCTGCTGACTTCTTCAACTTCGGTAATAGTCTCACTGTGCAAGGTTAGTCTCCTGCTTCTGAACCGTTGATGCCGAATTAACCAGACCAGAAGGCGGAATATTGACTGTCGCCGATGACCTTTTGAAAAATGACGGCAAGAAGTTTATCGAAATGATGGAACAGCTTGCTGAGCGTCGAATGCAGCGAGAAGAGGAGGCGCAATACCAGTCTCATCCCAGCATGTACTCTAAATCACACAGCTCACACAACCACAATGCTCCACCCGAAGAAGAGGAATTCGACGAGGATGAGGAGGATGAGGAAGAAGGCTATGACGATGGCGACTATGAGGACGATGACGATGAGGAGGTTTGTTGAACTCCAATTGTGGAGGGGGCGACTGCTGACCACTCTCAGGATACCATGACTGAGGAACAGCGCATGGAGGAAGGCAGGCGGATGTTTCAAATATTTGCAGCACGAATGTTTGAGCAACGGGTGCTTACCGCGTATCGAGAAAAGGTTGCCCGAGAGCGCCAACAGCGACTGCTGGAAGAGCTTGCCGAGGACGATCAGAAAAAGGAGCAAAAGGAGGCAAAGAAGGCCAGGGAGGCGCAAAAGAAAAAGGAGAAGAAGGAGAAACTCCGACTGGCCAAAGCAGAGGAGAAGGCACGGAAAGATGCAGAAAAGGCAGCACAGGAAGCTGAAGCCAAAGCCGCGGAGGAGAAGCGGCTAGAAGAGCAGCGGAAGAAACGTGAGGAGCAACGCAAGAAACGGGAGGCTGAGAAGAAGGCTCAGGAGGAGGAGAGGCTACGGAAGGAAGCCGAGCGTCTGAAACGCCAGCACGAGGAGCGGGAGCGCCAGCAAGAGGCGGAGAGGAAAGCTCGCGAACTAAAGGCCCAGGAGAAGAAAGCAAAGGACGAGGCGAAGCGGAAAGAGCGTGAAGAACGCGAAGCCAAGGAAAAGGAGGCTCGAGACAAAAAGGCCCAAGAAGACAAGGAGCGACGAGAACGTGAAGCCAGGGCGAAGGCGGACAAGGAACGCATTCGAAAAGCAGACCAGCCAGTCACAGCCACGCCGAACGTGGCGCCGTCCAGCAAGAAAGCCTCCCAACCCGTTGCTGTCGCTCTACCTCCGGGCCTCTTGAAGCAGTCTTCATCCACGGGCATGCCATCGCCCCATGTACCGCCCGCTGTTCCAAAAGCACCTACTCCTAACAGGCCTCGACAGAGCTCGCAACAGGGATCACATGGAAGTTCACCCAAGACACCTCAGGTTGCCCTAGGGACGAGCAAGTCCATGTCTCCAGCGTCGCAGACTCAGAACAACATGGTGCCGAAGCAGATATTGACGAAGCCACCTACATCACAGCAACCCGCGCCCGCCCACCACGCCCAACCTACTTCTCCAATGCCCCCGATGGGACCGCCCCCAGGCATGCAGGGACAGATAGGAATGGGTATTGGCAATATGCCGCCAGGTCTTAATGGATTCGCTCACGGTCCCAGCCATGGTCCCATAATGTCAGGGATGATGCCCCGTCATCCCGCGAACAACATGTCTTTCTATCCACCCCAGCCCGGACCTCAGAACTTCCGTCCATATCTTCCGACCGGCATGCACGCTCCTGGTGGCATGCCAATGGGACGCGGATTCCCCATGGATGGTCCTCCTGGCCTGCCTTCGTTGCCTGGTGGCATGGGAGGACCTAATCATATGCCTGCGTTTGGAATGCCAATGCCGTCACACTCACGACAGCCATCGGCTTCATTCGACAAACCTAACAACGAACTCTCTGGCGCGGCCCCGCTAGCCCAGCCAATTGCGCGACCTGCGATGCAGAGCACACGAGCGGGCAGTGTTAAGCCTCATGACGAGCACAAGCAACCTGAAGACCAGGACGTGGACGGAATCACAAAGACTTTGGGAAGTTCGGCGTTGATAGATCCTTCAGACGACATGCCCGATTTCCAAGCCGACTTGCGTCGAACAAGCGTACAACACGGGTCATTGCGAGGTGCACCGCTTGGGTTTGGGTTCTCCGACGCGTCAAATCAACCTCGAGCTGATTCCTACGCTCCATTTGGTGGATCGAGCAGCGCTGGGAGCATGTGGGGAACCCCTCCTATGCCCTTTCCCATGACAGGCGCACCTGGTTGGGGAAATTCACCCACTGCAGGCGTGTTCAATAATCCATTCCCACATTCGGGACCCGGTATTCAACGCCCGAGTGAACCTCGCATAACCTGGATCCGGCGACTGATTTGCGACGCATACAAAGTTGAGCTGACAATCAAGCCCGGTTTCAATGGCTATCTCACTGTGTCGGATGTCTACCGTCATGTCGACGCCCTTCGTCCTCCCCAAGAACAGCCTGTCTCTCAACATGAGATTAAGACTGCATGTGAGGTCTTTGGGGACGACTACAACGGCGGCGGCCAGCTGACGTACAAGGAGGACTCGTCTGGTCCGGGACAGTCAACGATCAAATTCGAGGAATCTATCGGTGGTCAGCCGTCGGCGTTGGGCGAAATTGGAAGCCCGCTTCCCGGCCACAGTGTGCCGGTCAGCGGCTTCGGAGCGAGGCCATTTGCAAGTCTTGGGCATGGAGGGTTTTAGGAGTCATGGTTAAGCTAGCATCGGCATCACCTGGGCGTGTTGCGTGTTCGAATATCCAAGCCACTTTTTCTTTCGTGCTGAGCTGATGCATGGAACACGCGATCCTGTGGAGAGATCCGTGATGGTGTATCTTCCGTTTTGGCCTCTGTTCTTCCCTACTGTTCTTCTCTCTCGCATCCACGACCGGTGGACCAGGCTGAGACTTAATCGATCGTCCAAATAAGTATTGGTAAATGCATCATATCTAGAGGAGCAAGACTTCTCTCTGATATCTTGCTGTAGCTCCTCAATAGGAAGCTAATAGTTTCATCAAAAGAAATGAATTCCCTGCAGAAATGTATAATTCAATCCTGTCGTTGATGTTATTCAAGTGTAAAGTGTACCCATGTGGTAGATGTGCCTGGGAGTCGCTCGGATGCCGGAGCGATATTCGCTTGGGGAACTTTGAGCATGGTGGATGCGGTTCAGCTCGGTCTTGGGGCGTGGTAGATTGTTCGGGATGGAAAGTACCGTACCTGGAAGTCATAGAGGAGAGGGGTACGACAGTAAGACGTCAGACCGGTGAGTTTTTATTCCTCGATGCCTCTGACGCTAACCCATTGGCATGCACATATTGTTCGAGGCGTCCAACCGTTCCACGACGAGAAATTTCTAATTGGGCACGCTTGGCCTATTTTTCCGTAGTTGCATAGCATGACAATTGTTCATTGGCTGGTGGAACGACCTCGACCCGCGCTGTGCAGGGAATCGCCAACTCGACATATCAGCCTCACGTTCCGATCGTAGCTTTTGGACTAGCGTCATTAGGAAGCCTGTTGCTTCTTCTGACCGCATCTAATGCCCACAAATCTTCTTACCGGCTGCCTAGGAGCCTAAATGTCTCACGACCTACTACGTTTATAGATTCGTCTCCTCCCCGCACTTCGTTGTACATGGACTTCCTTTATTGCAGTATCTGAACAGTTGGGTCCATAGCCTTGCGTTTTGGCGGTTTTGATACGTCACTATCAAGCAGACTAGCATACTCGGCCTTCATTTCTCGTAACTAGAAATTTTCGAACCGGAAATTATACGGGAGATATGTCTCAGAATGGCTCGGTGATAGGAGCGGAGGACAAGCCTGAACTCGGGAAGATGAAAGAGCAAGGACCAGTGGAAGCCGCAGAAGAAACCAGCAACATTGAACCACATCCAGATGACCAGGATGCAGTCCTCCCCAACGGTGATGGAGAAAATGAACTTGCACAAAGGTCTCCCCCATCTCTCCACCATGAATATCCCATGGCCCATCGTCATCGAGGGTCCCGAGCTCCGAGTCCTCTGCCACCTGTCCGCAAAGTTGTGCACAAGATTGAATATCGGCACGTTTCGTCCAACGATATTGTCTGGGAAGAAGAGTCTGACCGTTTTGCGCCGTCCCGAACTCCACCTTCTCAACCTGTCCTCGAGGTGATTACGATCGCATTTACAGCCCAGGATCGCAGTCCGTATCACTATCGAGATGCCGGCCCCCCGAAAGCCCCACCTATCCACTCCATGGGCGAGAAGTACATTCAGATCAACTCCGCAGCCGTTGTCAACGCCCTCCGCGCCGTAGTTGAGTACTGTCCCGGCCAGAACATGATTGGCGACAGCATCACGATTAGCGAGCCGTACACAGTCCTTGTGTACCACGAAAAAGAGCTCGCCGCATACCGCGAGAATTTTGCACCCGGCAAACTCGAAGGTTTCCAGAATCCGGACGAAGACTCGGAGCCGTGTCTGGTCGAGCAAGACACGTACGAGCACTTAGGCCTGGTTCTGGATTTCCTGCAGTTGACCCTCAAGGACTCGCTTGAGAAGGAGAAGGCGAGACATATGCGGGAAAAGCCGGTCACGACGTATGATATGCTGTGGACGCTGTTTCGCCCCGGGATCGATGTCTACTTTGATACGCAGTCGTGTGGCATCTTCGACTCGTATGTTGTTAGAAGTGTGGATTGGGAGATTAATAATGGGAGTCCGGTGAGGTACACGATTGGATTGTGGAATTTGTATTACAATGCGATTTATGTGGGTCCAAGGATTTATACGGCTGTGGTGCTGCCGTTTGATGGGGAGAAGGAGATTGCGGATTTGGATATCTTTCCGTGTGAATATTTGAGGGAGGATAAACATAAGGAGACGCCGGAAGAGATGAGGAAGAGGTTAGAGGAGAGGGGCAAGATGTTTTATCGACTGACAAGTATGTGAGATTCGAACTTTTGGTGTGCAGACTGACGTTGATTCTCTAGGCAAGCAGTGTATGTGGTACGATGGTCTCACGACTACGTTTCCTAGGCAGAGGGTAGGTATTCCTTCTCTGAGATTTCTCTAGAATCTAAAGCTCAGAATCTAACGATTGACAGTTCACTGGCCTCGTCATGGTAGACATGGAATCCTTCTGGCTCTCCATCCACTCTGACAAACCAGGACCAGACGGCAAGCTCCCCCCGCCACGCCTCTCCGACGACGTTGGCGAACGATCCATCGGCGGCATCCCAACCTGTTTCTGCAAAAGGTGCATCAAGCTCAACAACGTCAAACGGAAATCCCGATTCGCGGATTATGCTCGCATCAACCCGTTGACAACGAAGGAATTGACACCGCACCAGTATTTCCTGTGCGACCGCTCCGCTCACGGCTTCATCATGAAAGTTCGAAACTGGCGTAGGCATCTCCCTCTCACCCCCTAATGGAAGAATGAATACTAGTGCTAACGACCCTAGACCGCCTCGACGTCTCCAACTTCTCCGAACCCCGCTACGACACCTCTCTCGTCGACGAACTCGTCCTCGACCCCTCAACCCGCACCCTCATCAAAGCCCTCTCCTCCAAATACACCGTCGAGCACACGCCCTCCCACCCCGCACCCACCGACGACATCGAAGACACATCCGACCAATGGTCCGCCGACTTCATCCAAGGCAAAGGCTCCGGTCTCATCTTCCTCCTCCATGGGAAACCCGGAGTCGGAAAAACCTACACCGCGGAATGTATTTCTGCATACACGCGCCGTCCACTGCTCAGTCTGACCTGCTCGGATATTGGCACGAATCCGAGCACCATTGAACAGAAACTCGCGTACTGGTTTAAACTTGCCAAACACTGGGGCGCGATTTTGCTGATCGATGAAGCAGATATTTATATGGAGCAGCGTGTTGCTCGGGACGTGGGAAGGAACAACTTGGTCGCGGGTTTCTTGCGCGCGATGGAGTATTATCAGGGTCTGCTTTTCTTGACGACGAATCGCGTCGGCACTTTCGATGAGGCGTTTATGAGTCGCATACATGTCAGCATCCATTATCCTGATTTCCATGATGAAAATCGTGGGGAGGTGTGGGAGGCGTTTTTCAAGAAGTTGGAGAGGGAGAGGGAGGGCGAGTTTGTGGTTGCGGAGGAGACGAGGAAGTTTGTGAAGAATGGGAAGGAGGTTAGGGCTGTGAAGTGGAATGGGAGGGAGATTAGGAATGGTATGTATATGTGCAACACAAAGCCAAGGCCAACAACCCCCCAACCCCCCTGATGGAGACGCAGAGAGATATATCCATGACCGATCAACTACACCGACGATGACGTGCTGACTTTCTCTACCCACAGCCTTTCAAACAGCCGTCGCTCTCGCCGAAGTCGAAGATTCGAAGGATGAGCAGGGCCGCACGGTGCTCAAGTCGGAACATGTAAAGCAGATTGTGCAGATGAGCAGTGCGTTTAAAAAGTATCTGGATACGCTGCACCAGGGCGATGAGACGCAGCGTGCGAAGAGGGAGGGTCTGAGACTCGATGATTGGGATGAGAAGGAGGATAAGGGGCGCGGGAACTTTTATGTCTAGGGATAGGGGAAGTATAAGGGGCGTGAGAGGATGCTGGTCGGGAGGGAAGTTGGTTGGATTGGAGGGTTGGAGCTACCTGCGAATGCTATCGTTCCGATAACTGCACTGCAATTTCTAGCGCCAGCGAAGAGATCAGTCACATCAGTCTTGTGCCTCTACCGCAAGAAATAATCCCAATTTGTGCTAAGCACGAAGCAATTGTATTTGCACACGTCGATCTTTGGCAGAATTTTCTAATCATGTAGATCGATGGGTCGGTCCACCTTCTAGCCTAGCTATCCTACGCTATGCTAACTTTCCATTGTGCAGGATATGGCTGCAGTGAACAAGCCATCGACCTCAGGTTCGAAGCGAAAAGGCCAGAAGACCCTAATCGCATCCATATACATGCACATGCATTCTCCCATCCCTCGTAGCCCACCCACCACATGAAGAAAGAAAATAAGGGTATTCAAGTCCACTCAAAGCAGAGCAAGCACATCAAATGCACGCGATAGCCATAAAGACCACCACCCACATACAAGACATGCATGCCACCAACCAGTAGGCAATCGACAACCCCAGTCGGCAGAGAAAAGAGAACCCTCCAGCCGCCCGCCTACATTACAACCACCGTATCCTACCCAATATACCCTATCCAATAGTAGTCATGCCATGCATTCGTTCAGTCGTAGTCAGTCAGTCAGACCCCAGAACTCCTATAATTGGTCCACCCATCCGAATAAGCCAGTTTTTGGTACCCTCCTTAGCTGATGCAGACAACAATGTATGCTATTCAACCCATCTAGGCAGATGCTGCAGCTTGTTAAACCGAGTCCACGCTCATAGCAGAGTTGGAGTTCTGCTCACTCTTGGTCCGCTTCCCGTGTGAGCTCTGCAGCTCCTCACCACCGCGCTTCTTGCTCTTGCGAGCGGTCGGCTTGACGCGCAGCCACGAGTCGAACGGGCTGGGATTCTTGCTGCGCGTGTTGGCTGCGGGCGAAGTCTCCATTTCGTCGGCAGATGCGTGGGGAGTCTCGGCTTCCTCGTCGATTTCCATGGGGTGCTCGACGACAGCCTTCTTGCCATGCCTCGAGCGAACGGTCGATGGCGGTGTAGCGGGGGTTAAGGCGTCCTTGAACTTGGGCTTGACGGGGGTTGCGACTTCCTCGTGCTGACGCACTTTACGGGCTAGGTGCTTGGGCTTGCTGGGGCCGGCGTTGGAGACTTCGATGTCGGTGACGGCTTCCTCGTCTGCATCGTCAGGGCCGAGCTGCTCTTGGAACAGACGACGTGGCTTGATGGATGCACGGGTGAACGGACGCTGGGCTTCGGTACCAACAAGACGACGAAGCTCATCCCCGGAGAATTCGGCTTCCTCCTCAGACGCGTTTGACGGCAGGCCCTCGAACTTGCGGAAGATCTTGCGACCACGGCTAGAAAACGTCAGGAAATGGTTGACGGGAGTATATCGGGAGGAACTTACAATAAGTAGATCATGCCTTCGTCCCTTGAAACGGCCTCTTCCATTTTGGCAGTCTTCGCATCGCGCTTGCGGGTCTTTGGTGGGGACGCGCCATTCGCCTTGGACTTTGCTTTGCCCTTCTTGGAGAGAAATGGGTTGTCCTCGGTCTCGTCAACCTCGGGCACACGTTCTTTTGAGTCGGTATACACCTCAATCTTTTCGCCCTCGTCGTCTGCGTGCTCGGCGAAGCTCTCCAATGTAAACAGATTCTTCCTGCTCTTCCGGTTCTTGCGCGGGCTTGGCATAGCCTCCTCAACGGTGGCCGGGCGTGGCGCGAACAAGACGCGTGCGGTTGAGCTTAGGGTCTCTTGGGACTGCAGAGCGCGCTTCCGGGGTGTCTTGGCCGGGGTAGGGAGCATGGCGTGAGACTCCATGGCGGACAGATGTCGCCGGTTGGGGGTCGGGGCTGCGTGGTCGGAGCCGTACTCTACAGGGCCAACCTCCAAGTGGACGCGACGCGTTGCGCGGGGCGAGGTGTGCTTGAAGGGTGAAGCCGGTGAAGAAGGCGGCGAGAAGGTTTGGCTGGAGGTGCGGGCGGCTGCAGCTTTCCGCGAGGTTGTCGGGGTTGGAGTGGTTTCACGCGCGGAGCGGGCGCGTGGAGAGTGCAGCTGCTGTTGATAATGGGGACGCTGGGCCGCGACTCGGCTTGACCGTCGTGGCGGAGAGTAGGGCTCGTAGGAGTCGAATTTGACGCCGTGGAGAGGAGCAGGTGGCGTGTGAACCCGCCGCGGGGGAGAAGGCGTGCGCTCCATCGTGACTACGCGTCTTCACTTTTGCTCCACGTGGTGTAGGCGGCAGAAAGGGCGAGGGAGTGACAGGTCGCTGGTGGTGGTGAAGGTGAAGCCGGACCGGGCACCAAAACAAGGCTGCTCTGGGGGCAACAAACAACCGCGGGCTGGCACCAAAAGTGGCAATTGGGATAGCAATGGCAAGACGGGGATTTTCGGTCGGCGCAAGAAGGTGTGGTGTTGAGGTACGGGGGACAGCTGCTGGAGGGCAGCGAGATCAATGATGTTCGTCGAGGAGGTTGGCAGCTCCATTTCCATCCCCAGCCATTTCTCTTGGCACGAGGTGGCCGGCACACGGGCCCCCAGTGACAGCTCAGCACAACAATGCACTCCGGCGCCACATCAAACAAATCAAACCCGCCATACACGCCCTAATTACCCCACAATCCGCCTGCAGCGCATTGTCAATTCGACTTTGGGGTCCCGTCAACTCCCGTAATTCACTCACTCCGCCATGGACCCCCCGAATATGGACCCCTTGGACCTCTCCGACTCGGACGTCGACGCGTTGTTCGACACCCCCGCCGCGCGAAAAGGGAAGAGCAAAGCACAGGATGACCATGACGATGGTGCAGAAGGTGCAGGGGCCGGGAAAACGCGTGTCAAAGAGTCCCACTATACGACCGAGGAGGCGCGCGAGGCTGCGTTGCGCAAAGAGCTGGAAAATGTGCGCAATATCAATAGAGTAATCGAGGGGGTGGTGGAGAGTCTGGAGAAGGCGAAGAACAACATGAATGTACGTATGCACTGCTGGCATGTTCTCGTCCACTGCTAAGCTGTGGCCAGACGGTATCCCGAACGGTACACAATGCGTCAACTCTGCTCCACACGTGGACCCGCATTCTCTCTCAGACGGAGCACAACCAGAGACTCATCCTGAACCCCCAATGGCAAGGCGCAAGCCAGGATCTTGTCGATTCACAAAATGAGGAGCTATATCGACAGCAGGCCGCCGAACGCCGCGAGGCAGAAGAGCAGGCGAGACGGGAAGCTGCGGCCAGGAGAGCAGAGGAGGAGCGACGGCGGGCAGAAGCAGCGGCGAAGGCAGGCCCCCGAGGGAGAGGCAGAGGCGGTGCCCGGCCACGAGGAGCCACTTCGTCAGGATATGGCGCGACGCCTTCTAGCTATGTCGGCGTTGGCGGTCAAGGGGGTCGAGGACTGAATCGCAGCAATTCGACGGGCGGCCGTGGAAGCACAAGCACCGGACGCGGTTCTCGAGGCAGAGGGAGAGGATTGGGCCCATGATGCTAGCCGGTGCGTGCAGGACATGCTCAACAATCTCTTCAAGGCTATTCCATGTTAGAATTCAAGTTGATACCCGGCCAGCATCTTTTGCAAGCCTCATGCATATCTTTTCCATGAGCGTTCACCCCCAATCTTGACCATGTGATAATATCCTCAGAATCCTAATAGGTAGCTCGTCGCAACAAGGCTGCGAGCGCAAAAGAGGCTCAACGCCCTGCAGCGGGACCTTCGCTTCGATTGCCGGACTGGGAAAAACTTCCGCCCACCCCACCACTCCCCGCCAACATCTCGCGACCACTCCACCCGTCGCGTGCCATATATGAAATCTCTTTTCTCCGGAACATCTCTTACGTGATCTTTCCTCTCCTACCTGGCAGTTGGGTCCTCGATAAATCCATCTGTATTAATTTTCCGCTTGACATCACCATGGAGGTTCCAACAGCCACCTCGTTGGTGGACATCTACCCCGAGGACGCAATTCCAGAGCAGACGAAGCGATGGGAGGGCCTGCTCGCTCAGTTCAAGGAGGAATATGGCAAGCCGGCGGAGTTTGTAGCAAGGAGTCCTGGACGCGTGAATATCATTGGCGAGGTAAGACAGCGCCACGTTAGGTGGAAGAGGTAAACGCTCATCACGCGCAGCACATTGACTACTCGTTGTATGAGGTCCTTCCAATGGCCATTACAGCAGATTTTCTCATGGCGGTAGCCGTGCGACCCACACACGAGAAGCCCCGTGTAAGGATAGCCAATCTGCAGTCGGAAAAGTTCCCATCTCGAGAGTTTGACATTCCGACCGAGGGAGATATCACCATTGACGCATCCGAGCATGAGTGGACCAACTACTTCAGATCCGGGCTACGCGGAGTCACAGAACTGCTACGGGAGAAGCGGGGCAAGTTTGTGTCAGTAGGCATGGACATTCTCTGCAGTGGAACGGTTCCAAGCGGGGGAGGCATGTCAAGTTCGGCTGCCTTTACATGCACAAGTGCCTTGACTGTCATGACTGCAAATGGAGAGGACAAGGTCGATAAGAAGGAGTTGTGTGAGCTAGCGATTGTGTCTGAGCGTTCTGTCGGCGTCAACTCTGGAGGGTGTGTATCATCCTCATCTTCACAGTCAGCTACTAACGAATACCATAGCATGGACCAAGCCGCTTCAGTCTTCTCTCTCCGAGGCACCGCACTCTACGTCACTTTCAAACCCGCCCTCGATTTCAAAGCCATCGAGTTCCCTGATACAGACCCCGAACTTACCTTTGTCACAGCGCAGAGCTTCGTTGCGGCCGACAAACATGTAACCGCGCCCGTCTGCTACAATCTGCGCGTCGTCGAATGCACTCTAGCTGCCGTTTTCCTCGCCAAAGCCTTTGGTCTCAAGCGCCCTCTCCCGCAAGACTCCTCCCCTCTCGGAGTGAGTCTGCGTGGATTCCACGACAGCTATTTCGAAGAAAAATATGGCGTGCCCGACAACAACAAAACCTCGGTCCCAGACTTTGAAGAGCAGCTCAAAAAGCTCGTCACTATGACTGAAGACTATCTCCCTAACGAATCCGGATATTCGAGAGCCGAGATCTGCGCGCTGTTGGGCACGACGGAGGAGGAATTGAATCAGCGGTATATGAGCAAGTTCCCCGTCCGTGCGGAGAAGTTCATGCTCCGACAACGCGCACTTCACGTGTTTGGCGAAGCGCTACGTGTTATCAAGTTCAGGTCCCTGCTTTCCGATCCTCCGGCCGATGGCAAAGAGCTGATCAAAGCGCTTGGGGATTTGATGAACGAGACGCAAGATTCGTGCCGCGATGTCTACGATTGTAGTTGTCCTGAGCTAGACGAGCTGTGCCAGCTAGCGAGAAGTGCGGGCGCGAGTGGAAGTCGACTTACAGGCGCGGGGTGGGGCGGTTGCAGCGTACATCTTGTGGCCAAGGATAAGGTTGAGCAGGTCAAGAAGGCGTGGGGGGACAAGTACTACCGGAAACGGTTCCCGGATATTTCAGAAGAGAAACTGAAGGAAGCGGTTGTGGTCAGTAAACCAGGGAGTGGGAGTGCGGTGTTTAAAGTCGTGGGGGATAAGTTGGTGTAGTAGATGGGTTTGCGGTAAGCTCACGCGTTTGTCGACATGGAGGATAGGGGTGGGAACAGCTGAGATTTTGGTTCATGCATTATGATGCTGACTGAATCCCTAGGATAGCGGGTTCAATCATCAATCAATCAATGAAAAGCATCGGAAGACAGTCGTCTTTGTTCTTGACTAATTCCTTTCGCCGGATACTCAACAGCTCAGACGTCTCACTCAACAATGTCTTTCATTCACAACTATCTCCTTCACAATGTCTCTCGACGCATAATGATATAACTATACCTATGCACCGTATTCACGCTTCGCAGTAGGTTAACTTTTAAGTCATTGAACAAGGCCCACAGACACCTTGTCCAAAAACATCTTCTCTTAACATAATATCACATACACACACAGACACATCTCCTACGAGCACCCCTCTAACTCGAAATACTCCAAGGATGTCTACATCTGCACGCACTTACTCACTAGCCCCCAAATACGTCATCCTCCAGCGTCCCCGCGCTTCGCAGAACCCTCCTCCACCACACAACCAGAACCAAGATCCCGAACACGGACAGCCGATACTGAGTATCGGGAGTCTGGAGCGACAATTACAAGGTCTGCGCTTGAAGCATAGGCATACTCCGTCTGCCCGTCCTGACCCTTCTATCCGTGACAATATCCGGTATATCTGCACGGGGTACGGAAAGGAGGCTGAGACAAATACGGATATAGATGCAGACATAGACACAGACACAGAGTCTATCTGTACAAACACAAACCCCTACCCAAGTCCCGCGTTTCCCCTCTCCAGCAACAACCTTTATTTCCATCCCGCGATCCGCGCACTCAGTTACAGCTGCTCATACACCAATACAGAGCACCGCAAAGATGAAGACGAAGCCAGCATACAAACAAACCCCTTCCCAAGCCCAGCACCAAGTTGTACTAGCACTGATTCTCCGTCCAGTCCGAACTTTTATATTTACTCGCCGACGACGATTCGATGGGTGGATGGGATGACGGAGGAGGCGTTACAACGACCGTTGAAACCTATGTCTCGCACTGCTGTGAATGGGAGTAGAAATGTGCTTCCGGCGCCGAGGCCAGTGATTCAAGGCCATGTTAAAGAGAAGGAGGAGAGGAATGGGTCCGCCAAGGAGAATTGGGAGTGTGGGATTTGTGGTATGGAATGTTTTGGTAGAGAGTTGCCTTGAGTTGAGCGGATTTGAGGACGGGATGTTGTGCACGATAGTTTGGATGTAGATATATATAGGTATTGGTATCTTGGATCTGGCTGGTGGAAAAGTGGGCTGGCTATTGATTCATAGCATGTGGATGGTAAGTTTGGGGCTTATACAGGGTGAACTCGAGCTGATGTCGAAGTCCTACCTGATCAAGACTGAAATCTTTAGAATTGAGACGTCGTGACGGGCATGCTCTGTCTGTCTGTAAAGAAGATGTGGGAATATGCTGAGCAGGTATCCATAACGCGAGGTGGGAAGGGCTTGAGTGTTTCATATAGCGACTTTGAGCTGATGCTGGGGACCTGAACAGCCAGTGACTTCGTAGGAACGAGGCGCTGTATGAGACATGGTTCGTCAGTAATGGGGCCGTGTGTATACTGCGGGGGTATCAAAAACTTGAGGTTGAGAGTTGTGCTAGCAGTCCATGTTCAGAGCCACTGCTTGCGCTGGGGGTATGATGCATTTGCGGTACACACATAGCGATGTGTGTGGTGAACGAAAGGTTCGCACTTGTCGTAGGCGTATTCCAAAAAATAAAGCATGATGGTACAAAGTGTGGAATCTAGTGAAGGCGCGTGTGTGAGGTCGTCACCGCCACTCCAGTCTCTCACAATCCCCAAGCAGTGCCTGCGCACTCACGGCAAAAGCCCTGCTCCGCCTCTTGCGTACGCAATCGCCCAAAAAAAACTAACCGAAACCTCTCTTAATGTAGGTATATGTATCTTAAACTTTCCGAATTCTGTCATAACTAACTCATTCTACGGTGCTCGAAGGACCACAGCAAAGCCACGGTGACAGACTGGTTTGAGTAGGAAATCGATGTCTCTCTTTCCGACAACAGAAAAACGACCTCTTTGGTGTGATTCTGGGTTTGAGCCTTACTTGAGGTCAGAACTTCTTTTTGCAGTTTTTTGGTTCTTCGTTTCAGCGGTGGGATTTTGCTTAGAGGAATGCATTTGGGGTGTAGACAAGTATATAGATTGCGTCCGCCATCGCGAGCTGAACCTAGTAGCTATACATGCGGTGAAGGATTGCGCTCGGTAATGGTATGCTACCTGACTATTCAACCGCGAAAGTTCTATTTCGTTTCGCCCGTTCCGCCCGTTCCGCCTGTGTTACATGATGCAAGGTCTTTGCTGTCTGGCTAATGAGATAGTAGTACGATACCGTGAAATCCTTGGTAATGTGGATAGTCAACGACTCCGCAATCCTATGCGGTGTGACAGCGAGAAGTGTACGAGGATCATGCGGCAAGTCGAGGATCGGAATGGAGGACGATACAGACATATCAGATGTGGCTTCTCCGGCTAGAAAACCAATTGGAGAAATAGCGAAAAGCTCCACGTGCATATGCTGTATGCATGCTGAGGGCCATGCTAGCGCAACGCCCATGCTCCGCCACTCTCCGTCCTCCCGCATTTAGGAAGGATTTTCTGACTTTCAGATGTCGGACAGACAAGAATAAGACAAGCTTTGAGTTCCACTACTTACAGAATTTCTTCTAGGTTGTATCGGACATTGGGAAGTGCCACTTCTCATCGTCATGTGTCCCTGAACTGGAAAAATACGTTCAATTCGAAGGTAGAGTGCGCTGGTGAGGACAAGATTGCCCCTGCGGTAATCAATCCCTCTGTGTCGGTGTACGCTATCATCTTTTCTCAGCAATTTCTCCTCTCACCCACATTGATAGAAGTTGGATTTTGCCAGAACGTGCATGTCGTCCTCCACCACGGAGGTCAGAGCAGGAGGCAAGACCAGCCGAGCCGAACCGCAGGTCGCAGCTGTGATTCATCCAGCAGAACGTTCACCTTGCAGCTCTCGTCTCTCGACATCTCATCGTCCCTCGCCATCTCACTGTCCCTCGCCATCTCGCAAGATCAGTGTTATCCGATCGCCTCGTGTCATTGACCGGTGCTGGGAGCACGAGGCAAGGCTAGGAGCTTACACAACGACTCGAGATATGGCACAGTTTGATAACTCCAGGAGGGACGTTTGGCTGAAAGATTGAGCAACGCCATCGACTCGGTGAGGCTATCGCATGGCTATTGAACGATGCAGACGCTTCCCGGACAGTGCTCCGTACCTTCCTTCTCCACTGCTCAATTGGCTAGATACCCTATCATCACATCTTTTGAAAAGAACGACCATGTCTCCCCACCGATCCTCAACCCTCTTATTCCCTCCCCCTTATCTATAATCCTATCCAAGGACACTCACCCTTCCCACACCAGATTGATAAAGACATGTCCCACGCCTCTCCAGTGCCCTTAGTGGTACTTCATTACCTTGCGCACATCCTCATTACCTTTTCTGCTGCTACTCACTCTTCTCTAGCCGCATGCTTTGTCCCGCAATCGAGTCGTTTAGGACGGAAGAAGCGAAGTCGGCCTGTCTGCGAATGGCTATCCCTCGGCGTATGCGGCTCTTACGCCACCGAACGCATCCTTTACGCCCAGCGAGCAATTCAAGAGCCACATAGCCTGATTCCTCGGGATTCTACCGCATATCTCACACTATCCGCTCTGATATGGACCGTCATATTTATTATCCTTCGCGAATCCGATACTTTGTACTGGCCTGCGTGTTTGGGAACTTGGGTTTTCGGTACCGTCTTGGAGATCACTCTTTGGGCTCTGCAAGATCATTTAAGAAGCGACTATTTCAGCATCGCGCAAATTGGAATCCACATCTTTCGACTCTCTAGCATGGCCTCACTGATTCTCGCGTCAACACTCGCCATCTTCTCAGGATCGAAAGAGGTTGATACGGAGAATAAACATCTTCTAGGACCAGAACATACGGCTTTCGAATACGGGAAGGCTTGCGGTTCCGGCTTCTCAGAAGATCCTGATCAGAAAGAAGACGAGCAGCGGTTGCGTGGGAGGCATATACGGCGTCTGGAACAGCTAGGTGGCTGGTGGGGGTACCTAAAGGAGTACCGGGTCTTTCTTCCCTATCTCGTCCCGCACACGGATTTCAAGATGCAATGCTATATCGTGGGCACTCTCCTATGCATTCTCGTCGGCCGCGTCACGAGTGTCCTCGGCCCCCGCTACTTGGGTATCATTGTCGACAAGCTGAGCGCCAATCATGATGCGATGCATCTTCCAACCAAGGAAATATCGATCTTAATATTTGCCATCAGGATACCTCACGACGAAATCATCAATCGTATTTGCCATTGCCTGGGAGTTCGACTGTACTACTGGTCCTATCGTCAACTGATGGTATCGTCATATTCGCGCATCATGGGACTTTCACTCGGATTACATGCGAACAAGAACACTGGAAAAGTTCTGAGAGGGATAAATCAGGCTCAGACCCTGATCCACTTTGTGAACCAGCTTGTCTTGAAAGCATATCCAGCGCTGATAGACCTGATTGTGGCAATTGGGTACCTCAGCTACCTTTTTGACTTTCAGCTAGGCATGATTATTCTAGTCACGAGCGTCTTCTATGTCATCGTTACATACAAGTGTACTACTTTGAGTGCACATAAGCGGCGCCAGTACTTGCGAACCGAACGCGACCATGATACGGTACTATACGAGACCGTCTCGAATTGGCAATCTGTCACCCATTTCAACCGACAAGCCCATGAAATGGCTCGTTTAAAGGCGACGACCAAATCTGAGATTCAAGCGATGACAAAGTTTAGCGATCTGTCCCAGTATAACCTCGCGGCCCAGGGCCTGGTTCCAGCTTTCCGTTACGGCGCTATTCTCCTGCTCGAATCTTATGAGGTGTCTAACAACGGTCGTCCTGTTGGCAATATGGTGACATTGCTCATGTACTGGGGTATTCTGACTCAACCAGTGTTCTCGCTGGCACAAAAATACAAGGACGTGATTGGATACGTGGTCGACGGGGAACGACTTTTACAGCTCTGGCATCAAACGCCGGACGTTAGCGATGCTCCAGATTCCCCAGACATTGTTGTGGCCGGTGGAAGAATCGAGTTCGAGAATGTAACCTTTTCCTACGATGGCCACAAACCAGCCGTTCAAGACATCACCTTCACCGCGGAACCCGAATCGACGGTCGTTATCGTTGGAGAGACGGGCAGTGGGAAGTCAACAACCTGCAACAAACTCCTCCTCCACCTCTACGATGTAGCCCAAGGCGGCATTCTCATCGATGGTCAGGACCTTCGAGAAATCTCGCAGCACCGTCTCAGAGAAGCTATTAGCGTCGTTCCGCAAGACGTGTCGTTCCCCAATCAGACGATTATGGACATTGTCCGATATGCTCGATTAGAAGCAACCGACGAAGATATCTACGAGGCGTGTAAGACTGCAGCCATTCATGACAACATCATGAGCTATCCGAACAAGTATCAGTCCAAGATCGGCGAACGCGGTATCAAACTATCAGGCGGCGAAAAGCAGCGTCTCGCCATTGCTCAGCAGTTCTGCAAACGCCCCGAAATCTCTGTCCTCAATGAGGCGACTTCAGCAATGGATCCTATCACGGAACTGAGGATTCGAGAGTCATTTGAGAAGCTTAGTGCTGGGCGGACTACTCTCATCGTTGCTCATCGGCTTTCCACCATAATGCATGCAGACTTGATCATAGTTCTGGACAAGGGTGAGACTATCGAACAAGGCACCCATGAAGAGCTTCTCGACGAAAAGGGGAAGTATTACCAATTGTGGCCGGGGAAGAGCAAGAACGATCCGCTTGCTGAACCTTCTCGTCAAACATCTGTTGCCGAATTTGCAACCTCCGTATCAGGTTTCCTGAATATATTTGAAAATGACAGAGCAGTCTCAACGCTGATCGACGCTATAAGTCAATTCGATGGTCAATTCGAGAGCAAGAATATGGAGAGCTCTAACCCACCCCGAAATAGTGTTCGTAAAGGTCTCCACAAACTCAAAGCGAGGCTCGTTACAGTGGGGGAGTCGGATGAGAACCTCGACGTTGAGGATGTGCCCGATAATGACGCTCCGATTCGACTGTTATCTCCCCGAGCTACATCTTCAAGTATTCCTGTTGTAAAATATCGACGCTCCTCCGGTCTTTCGCGGAAACTTAAGTATTGGTATCGCCGGTCAAGCTTCGCAAGCGGCCAACTGTCCTCGAGGGGGAATCCAACCGCAGAACAAGAGGGATCGAGCCCCATTCAAGCTCCGACACCAAAGCGGGCAGCAATACCTGAGGAAGCTTTCTCTGGGCTGCTTGAAGTGGTTCGGCAAGGAGGCCGAAAGGAGACTGAAGTCAATCATCCACACCTTTCAGATGGTGACAAGAATGTGAAAACGAATACAAAAGAGGGACATGAAGACCTGGTTGGAATGTCTTAGGCCTTTCAGACTCGTGGAACCGCCGTTGTGGGTCGCGACGTGAAAGCCACGGCTACTCAATTCGATCGAGAGATATGTAGGTATATTGGGGTGACTGGGCTGAGTAAGTGAACCCCTTAGGTCTCTTTCCAAGGCCCTCAAATCCTTCTGTCTCCGTCCTGTCTCTGCGAACTCAAAATAACAAAATATCCTTGATGCACCGCAGACTCTTCGGAGTGAGTTGATGATGCGCTTCTTACATTTCCTGATCTACCGTTATCGGAAGAAAGTGTTTTGGGACTTTACTGGGGCAGAAAGGGTGGAGTATAGTCGATCTCCGTGCAATAAATTTGGCGTGGAAGAATGGTGTGTGTGCGGCAAAAATGGAAAACGTCTCACATATGAAGTCCGGTAACATCTTCCTTACAAACCCCTCCTGCCCGCCCAGCGAATGTGCGAATTTCGACACATCACTCTGCAAATCACGGACGTGCAAATCTACTTGTACCCCTGCTGTCCAAGCCGGCACAACATGCCCGTATTAGGAACCTCTCCCGTGACCCGAGCTTAGTAAATCCCGGTACTGTGGATCCCACCGAGACAAGCGTTGAACAATGCTCTGAAAGCACTGGTAGGAGAACAGCTATCCTAGGATATTGGGGGGCATTTGTGGTTCTGCTCGGAGGGATCTGCAGGAAGAGCGAAGCTAGCTTGTGATGCCGATTTTGATTTTCTCGTTTTCGTGAGTTCCGACGGAAATAGGAACTACCTACATACGTAGATTACGCTCGGCTTGTACCCGTGGAGGGAATATATATATGGGGATTGGCTTCTGTGCATATTTCGACGATTTCCTTTGCAGTCGCTTTTTCTTGTCCGTGGATTCTGGAATCAATATCATCAATTACCAACCTCGACTCCGTTACGATGGAGCTCAAATCCTCAATCGTTGTCCTCCTCCCCTATCTCCCCATCGCCCTCGTCCTCTACCTCACATACTCCTACACAAAGACATGGTATCGCCTCCGCAAATTCCCCGGGCCCTGGCTCGGGAAGTTTTCCTACGCATACATGGCCAACGCCGTCTGGCACGGAAAAATGAATCTCGTGTACGCCGATGTATCGAAGAAATACGGTGAGCTACTTTTCTGATGCTCCTGCAACCGTATATATATAAACAAACATGATATAGACGACTAATTAGCTCCAAGGGCCCCTCGCCCGCATCGGCCCCAACGACCTCCTGACCTCCTCCCCCGCCATCATCCGCCATATGTCATCAGCACGTAGTCCGTACACTCGGGGCTCATGGTATGAAGCCATGCGCATGGACCCATACGTCGACAGCGTCTTCTCCGAAATGGACGTTCACGTCCACGACAAGCGGCGCGCGAAAATGGCATCCGCATACTCCGGGAAAGAAAACCCGAACCTAGAAGGAGACATTGACGACCAGGTTTCCGCGCTCCTTGGCCTCATTCGCCGGAAATATCTGAGTTCTGGGGAGAAGACTAGACCGATGGATTTTGGCCGCAAGGCGCAGTTTTTCACGCTCGATGTTATTACGAAGGTGAGCTATGGCAAGGAGTTTGGGTATCTGGACCAAGATACAGATGTTCATGATTATGTCAAGACGACGGAGGATCTGGTGCCGTGGTTGACGGTTTGCGCGGTGGTGCCGTTTATGAATGCGTTTATGAATAGGAGTTGGGTGAAGGGGAAGTTTGGGCCGGGGCCCGAGGATAAGAGTGGGATGGGGAAGCTGATGGGGGTCGCGAGGGCCGTGGTACAGGAACGGTTTGGAGAGAAAAAGGTCGAGAAGCGAGATATGCTGGGTGCGTTTGTGAAGAACGGCATTGAGCAGAGGCAAATGGAGGCCGAAGTGCATTTTCAGATTATCGCAGGGAGCGATACAACTGCTACAGCGGTACGGGCAACGTTTTTGCGCTTGTTGACATCTCCACGGGTTTTGGCCAAGCTGCAAAAAGAGCTCGACTATGCGGGGCGGAATGGTCGCTTGTCGAGCCCGATTACGAACGCGGAGGCGAAGGCGTTGCCGTATCTGCAGGCGGTCATCAAGGAAGGGTTACGAGTTCATCCACCGTTTACCGGACTGCTTATGAAGAAGGTTCCTCCGGGCGGAGATACCATCGATGGCCAATACATCCCCGAAGGAACGAGAATCGGCCACAACACGTGGGCGGTGCAGCGAGATCCGATATACGGCGAGGATGTGGAGGTCTTCCGCCCAGAGAGGTGGATTGAAGCGAATGGCGAGAAAGTGCTGCGGATGGAGCAGAATCTAGATCTTGTGTTTGGCTACGGTCGCTGGGGATGTCTTGGGAAGACCGTTGCGTATATCGAACTGAACAAGATATTCGTCGAGGTGAGTGATCCGCTGCGCATGCGGTTCCAAGGCTAACGATCTTCTAGTTGTTGACGAACTTCGAGTTTGAACTGCTGGACTCTGATAAGCCATGGAGAAGTGTCAATTTCAATCTCTTCATGCAGGATCACATGTGGCTGCGTGTGACAGAAAGAAAAGAGCAAAACAAATAGGGGAGTTTTAGAAGACGTATTAGAAGGCGTTGAAGAGCCAACGTAGATAGCAATAATGTACCATCCCCTACCTGCCCTGGATATCGTGGTATCCAAACCAACGCCAACGCCATGCATGTCCGTGCAGCCCCTCAAACCTTCAACCACAGGCCAAGAACACCCTTCGCGTACTCGACAATCTCATCGCCGCCGAGTTTGCTCTCTCCGTAGACACGGTCAACGAACGAAATCGGAACCTCGGCGACGGTGCATCCCATGGCCTTTGCGCGTACCATCATCTCCATCTGGAAGGTGTAGCCCTTGCTCTCGGTGCTCCTGATGACCTTTTGAAGCACCTCCTTTTTGTACAACCGGAAGCTGCCAGTCAGGTCGCTGACCCCCGGCCTGAGCACCGTGTCGGCGAATAGATTGGCGCCCCTGGACACCAGCTTCCTCTTCAGGTCCCATCCGTACACGCCGCCGTCGCCCGCATATCGTGTGCCCGTAACAATGTCATAGTTCTTGGTTTTTTGTACGCGCACCATTTCCGGGATGAATTTGGGGTGATGTGAGAAGTCGGCGTCCATGATGATGACGAAATTTCCGGTCGCGAACTGCAGGCCGTGAACGTATGCGGTGCCGAGACCGAGCTTACCAGCCCGGGCGCGAATCTGGATGTGTTGCGGGCCATAGAGCTTCTGGAGCTGCGCAGCGACTTCCTGGGTTCCGTCGGGCGAGCCATCATCGACAATGATGAGCTCCCATTCGAGCTTGCTATCGAAAAATTAGCAATCAAGCTCCGGGAGGGGGTGCCCTAGGGGGACCGACTTCTCGGTGAATGTCTTGTTCAGGAGCCACGTTATGATGGGCAGGTTCCGTCGCTCATTGTAGGTGGGGAGGAGGATCGAGTATTTGTCCTTGGTCTGTTTCGGTGCCATTTTGAATTGCTGGTGGGTGAATTGTTGAAGGAGCGACTGCAATCGAGCTGGGTTGTGAGCTGCCCTAGTCGCGAAGTTGATCGTGTCCCCTAAACTAGCGTGCCGCTTAGTCAGCCAAACTTAACATCAACCCCAAACTTGGGTCTCTTCATTCAACATGTCTCCGCTACAGAGGGCCGCCCGGAAGAAGAATCTCCTTTTGGCATTTGATGCTTACGGAACGCTCTTCACACCGAAAGCACCTATTGCAGTTCAATATGGCGAGATTGCAAGACGTCATGGGATCGAGTATCCTAGCGACAAGCATCTGAGCCAGGCGTTCAAGGGAGCTTTCAAAGAAGAAGCACACCGGAACCCCAACTACGGAAAAGCTTCTGACATGGGTGCTGAGACGTGGTGGGGCAATGTAGGCCTCCTCGAGGTGTCTCGCAGTACGAAGCTCACAAGCAAACAAGGTAATCACGAAGACATTCCAGCCGTTCCT